>VZTG01001874.1:136465-150137 GCA_013397845.1 Melanocharis versteri | reverse complement strand
AAAAAAAAAAAATAAAAGAGACGTGTTGAAAGCTGTAACAATTGATGCGCTGGCTTTCCCCTCTGGGCCCTTTTAAAGGGCTGGTGGTGGCTGGGGGTTGCGATTGCTGCTTTTCAGAAGCCATGACAGTCACGTTAAGATCTCCGAAAAGAATTGTATAATAGGTAGAGTGCAAAAAAATGAGATAATGGTAATTCTCAAAGGAATACATGCTTTAAATTAAAAAGCCACAGTGCTGCTGATGTGAGCATTATATTAATGCTTGTATGACACAATCCTCAAAGCTCTTTCTTCTTCCTCAAGCTGTTTACTTCACCCTTGAAAGTGAGGGCTACGTGGTGCCCTGGCACGGCCATAACTCGAGTTATGATTGCAGGTGCTTCGCATTCTTGGAAAAACCAAGCTTTTGTAGTGCACTCTTCATGAATAATCTATGGGGAAGAAGGAAGGTGTTGGAATGTAGGAAGATTTAATGCGGTTGTGCCAGGGGTGGGTGAAGCCCTGGCCGCCCTTGTCAGTGGGCTACAGGTGTGGCAGGTTGGCACAGGACAGCTGAGTGACCCCACTCCTGTGTGGCACAGGCGGGCGAGGTGAGGCCAGTCAGCCCTTCGTGCTGAGCTTGCCACTGATGGGATCTCATTTTTTATAATGTGTAAAGTTCAGGCTGCAAGCCTTCTCCATGCCTGGGTTAACTGCTTGCACATTGTGTTTAAACGTTGCCCTGTTATTATTACAGGGAGGCTGGTCAAAATCACCACAGCCAGATGCTCATTGCAAGCATAAAAGATGAAAATTATTGTCTTCGTACTGGCCTTCTTCACCTAGGAAATGTTTCTGCATTCTTCAGAACTAGAAATGTTCTATGAGAGAAGAGGAGCGATGGAAAGAGGCTCAAAGAAGTATCAGTAAAATAATGTTATAAAATAAGTAGGTTGTCCTGAAGGGGGAGAACCTTGTTACTTGTGTTGGTCGAGTATAATGCTTGCTTTCAAAATTAATCTTGGCTGTATAGCAAGAACCCATTAATATATCTTATTTTATAAACGTTTAAAAGGGCATGAAATCCCATCCACATGCCTTTGTAGTAGTTCATTATTAATTTGTCATGTTCTTCTGTTAACTTTTCCAAAACAGCGTTGATATTGTCCCTTCTGCGCACCTCGGTGTACATGAGTGAAATTTTCTGATCTTGAATTTCATAAGATGAGCAGAGTGGGTTACTTACTCTTGTCTGAGTTACAGGTTAAATAGGTGATTTCCTCAATTCTCTCATCTTCTGTGCAGAGCTGTGGAGGAGCACTGTGTTTGAGAGAATGTCAAAGCCTGCCTTGGCGAAGCCACGGCTGACAAGTACTGTCTCTGTTGCGGCATATTTCTACCTTTCTGCAGTAAACTGTTTCCTAGTGTTTTTTAAATGTATTTCATGTTTGCCCATCTGTGCCAGCCAGGTCTGCGGGATCTACTGCTGGGCAGATGAGTCAGAGGCAGGGCTACTGCAGTTGCATCCTCTGTGGTGAAAGCTGAGAGATGACTTCTTGCCTTCTGAACCCTTTTGCAGAGCAGTCCTCTCCAGTAATGCAGCTCACATTTGTGCTGGCTGGTGACAGGAGACGAGGAGGTCTGGCCGTGCTATCAAATGCTGCTTCCTGTTCAGACTCGTAGTTCACATTTATAGCTGTCACCACAAAAGGCAAATGACATTTTTACATGGGAAGCTTTCACGGGAGCACTCAGAGGGCTGATAAACGTGCTTTGCAATTCTGGATGAGGTTAGACTGACTGCAGGAAAGATCTAACGCAGTGGACCAGTTAAGTGTTTTTATTTCTTAAATATCTTCAAATGTGATTGTATCTGCAGTGGGGATTTTATCCAACAGGGTAGCCGTGCAAATGAGGCAAGTACCTAATAAGTAGGCGTAAATATTAATATACAATGTGATTTTCTTTCTTCCCCTTACTGAAGTGCCTTTTGAAATCAGGGCTGTGGCACTGGCACAGATGAAGTACACAGATGCTCAAGGATTTGGTGCTCTGCAGCTCTGCCCACCATAACCAAACCACAAGGTCAACATTTTGCAGCAATTTTTTCCCTTTGTGCATCTCTTTGTCAGCACCAGTCCAGGTACAAAAATTTGCTTGTTCTGTGAGCCTATATTAAGTATCATGTTTTGCACACAGTGACAGTTCATCCAGATATCTGCAAATCTACTTTGCAGCAACACAATCTGCTTACCAAATTAAATAAGTGAAATCAGGGGGATTTCAGTAATCCCTTGAGAGCAGCTTTGTGATGAAAATGAGTTTGATTGCCACTGATAGCCATTTGCCAGAAGAGCTTGAGGATTTTGGAGATGCCACCTAAATAATCCTTGGAAGGCTCACTGGGTGCAGAACTGTGCCTTTGCTGGTTTTTCAGTGCTGAAGGACAGTTCTTGCAGGGATATCTGTGGCTGCTCTGGTGCTTTTGGCTGACAGAAGCCAACATGGCTCAGCAGCTCCTGCTGCTTCATGCCTGCAGTTAGTCCAGGTGTCCTAACACTTAACAGGGGTTAGGTGGTTTCAGAGAAATGATTTAATAATACCCTGCTGAGCACTCTAGCCTGTGGGGATAATAGAAAAGTTTGGGGTCTTTTTTAATGTTAAATTCTTTCAATGAATCATAGTGTTTAAAAGGAAATTGAGGATTAAGTCTAAACATTTTATCTTTTTTTATCTCCTTCTTTGAGTTTTTGTGTCTAAGTTGATAAAGGGTTGTCTAACGAAGAGCTGGAGTTTCACATGCAGATTTAATTAAGGCATAATGTAGAATCCTGATTTGCAGGGCTTGCTGTAGAGCAGCTGACTTGGATTTGCTCAGCAAACCTACTTCTTTCTTTGCTAAGAAGACACATGAATATACCTTTCATCAAACATGCATGGTGTAATAGCAGGACGTTGTCTGCTTCAGGAATCAAACAAGTAAAAATTGTAATAGCTGTGTCTATTCTTTTAATCATCGGCCAGTTCATACGGAGAAAATAATTCTTTTTTCTTAACACAACATAAAATGTGTTTTGGGAGGGGTGCCAAGCATGTTCTCATTTCTATTTTGTTTTTGTGCAAAGATGTTCTAAATGAGAATAATCAGACCCACAGAGGATATGACAGTAGCCATGTATTTTCTGCCTAAGAATTTTAAAAGGGCTTTCCCTTGGAGGTATAATTTTAAGTTACTGAAGTCAAGCATCTGGCCTTGAAAATATGTCCTGATGCTCGCATAGAAGTGTTTAACTACTACCATTTCATCCAAGTCTACAAACTTGCTTTAATGCAGGAGGTACTTTCCAGATTTGGACTATTCTGGGGCCCCACTCTGTATTTTCACACATTTGTCAAGGAACAATAATATATTTGATGGATGCTGGGTGTTAACACATGCTGAGGGAAACTTTCCTCCAGCCAGAGCACTTTGAATCCAGTTGTCATCATTCTGTTCTTCCTGGATTGATGGTAATTTTTTGTGATGCTGCTGGGGCTATGAGTGGACTCAACAACTTTCAGTTCATGTGTTCTTCCATGCAGCAAGTGAAGGAAACAACCTTTCTTAATTCAAGAAGTTGTTCTGCCATATCATTCCAGATGGTTATGAACAATCCTAGCAATTCAACACTTGTTCACTTTTATTTTCCATCTTATTTGGGTAATCATTTAAAGTGTTGAGAAAGAGAAAAAGATGATTGGCAACCCCCAAGGGTAAGAGGGCATGTGTGATTCAATAGCGGATGAGTTTTGATTTTTTTCCTGTTTTCCTATATTGTATAACCTGTCCGTGAGAACTTTTAGGCCCATTGGGCTTTAAATGTTTTGCTGCTGGCTCACAGCTTGCTCATGCCCTCTGGCTTACTCTGTGCTGATAAAACATGACTTGTAATTTAGAAGAAAATTATGTAAATTAAGATGTTAAGTTCTTACCAGGGCATTGTAAACTTCAGTTTTAAAGGTCAGCTTAAAGAAAACATAATCTTTTTGATGTTGTACTTTTCGGGTGATTTTAATTGGCAGAATGGGCAAGGGGGCACCCTGATGATGATGATATCTAACAGATAGCAGCATGAGCTGTGCTGAGTAAAACTGGGCAATAAAGTCTTTGAGTACCACTAGTTTCTCCTCTTAAATTTTAATGTCAGAATAAACCAATTTATCATGGTGCAAAACGGATCAGTTTAGTACCTATTTTTATAGTTATATTACTTTATATACTCTTAGACGCAGAATGTTGTAGTCTGGTCAACAGGGAGGATGTGACACTTCCAGTGCTACAGCAAAATGTGTTCTCTCAGAGCGATCTCAATGAACATTTATTTGCTGCAAGTTGTATATTGCTGCTGAAGATCAGTCTCGTGCTGCCTTTGATACCCACATAGAGGGTAAAAAATGTGTGGTGTGAGGTTGTCGCTTTCTGTTGTGTCTTTGCTGGTGGCACTCAGGCACCAATCTGTATTGACACACCTTTGCTTTTAATAATTCTAGATGTTATATACTTATTTACCACTGTTTTAGTTAAGGGTCACAAAATTCTTTGCTAGGACATTAAGGGTTTTTCAGGTAGCTGGGGTCTCACTTGCAAGCTGTGTGGAATTGTGATTTTTGGATTAAATTGCCTTGAAAGATTGTTTCCAACACCACTCTTAGCTGCCTGCCATCTGCTCCAAGGGCTGTTTCTTTTTTCAGCTGTGAAACGCAGCCAATTTGGCCCTTGTTCCTCAGGGTGTTGGGAGGAAGAGCTTCTCCCCAGCTGTTGCCCAGGGGAATCCCCTGCAACTCTTAAATGTCCCAGAAAGGGGTGAAAGCAGAATGAAGCCTGACAACGGCCAGTGCCAGGCAGAGTCCTGCTCAGTGAACTCTGCTCAGCTCGGGTCAGAATATCTGTCAGTTCTGGGCTGAGCTACATGGCTGAGGAAGTTGGTCCTGCATGTGTCAGAGGCAGACTTGGAGCTTTTTGTGCATCCCTTCCCTCCCTCAGTTCTGGCCAAGCAAGGTGTGTGGTACTGGGAAACCAGGAGCTGAGTCTTGGATTAGATTTGAGTGCTTGGATCTGGCTGTGGCCTCAATATTACATGTGAATTCTTTCAAATCCATGCAAATAATGACAGCAAGACCTCCTAGATGAAGTATTTTTCTTCTCACTCACAAGCTTGGTGTGTTGCATACAAAAACCTGCAATGCCCCAAAATCCCAGACTTTATTTCTGGGCAGCTCCCCATAGTCGTTGATGCAGAAATAAGGGATTTTTCCAGGTAGGAACATTTTTGTTTGGTTTTTGTTTTTGTCTGCCAGAAAAATATTTGAATCTTAAAAATTAACCTGTTACTTGCTATGCTCCTGTTAGCTTTCCATGCCTAATTTTGGGTTCAGTGAACGAAGTCAGTTAGCAATTTTCCCTTTGTACAATACTATCATGGAGGACCTTCACACTTCTTCATTCCCCTCATGTGAATGCTCACAGATGCTACCTGTAGCTCTGCTGACAGTAGATGATGTTACTATTTTATATATAAAAAATTATATATACTTTGTATGTATTTTTTAATATTATCTAAAAATATATTTTTATATACAAATACAAAAAATGTTCATATGTGAAGCCCAGCCAGCAACCAAGCCCAAGGCCAGCCACTCACTCATTCCCTCAAGGTAAGATGGGGGACAAAATCAGAAGAGCAACAATGAGAACAGCCAGGGATTGTGATAAAGCCCATTTAACAAGCCAAACAAAGTGGAACAAGGAATTAATTTCTCACTTTGCATTGCAGGCAGGTGCTCAGCCATCCCCAGGAAAGCAGGGCTCCATCACGCGTCACGTTACTTGGGAAGAGTCCATCACTCCAAACATCCCAGCTTTTCCTTCCCCCAGCTTTACATGCCAGCATGACACCAGGTGGGCTGGGATATCCCTTGGGTCAGCTGGGGTCAGCTGTCCTGCCTCTGTCCCTCCCAAGCCCTTGTGCACGCCCAGCCTCCTCACTGGTGGGGTGAAGAGCAGAAAAAGCCTTGGCTCTGTGTAAGCACAGCTCAGCAGCACTGAAAACACCCCTTGTGTTTTCAGCACAAATCCAAAATGTAGCTCACACCAGTTACTACGAAGAAAATTAACTCTACGCGAACCAAAGCCAGCACGACCTGTCTCACATAGTGTCAATCTAACTTTAATTTTCAGTGTGAACCTCTGGGAGTCCAAAAGCAAAACATTTTGATGGTCCTGACTGAAAATAATGCTGATACATCTGAAAAATTGCAAAGAATATGAACACTAATCTTGCAAATTTATATGAATATATATATATATATATATAAATATTATAAAAGATAAGTTCTTCTACTGAAATCCCCTGAAAACAAAGTAAAAAGAATGGCGCTGCCAGGAAACAAGAAGAATTCTCTTTGATACAAAACAAGAAATGTACTGTTTGATACAAAACAGAATATGCAACTATAGCTTTGTATATCATAAAGTTAAAATTACTTTGTATTGCACAAAAAAAAAAAATAGGAAGGGAAGAACTTTAAATTAGCAAAGTTTCCTAATGTAAATTTATGTTAGGATAGTAAACCCAGCATTTTTTGAGCTGTGTATTTTATCACAGAATGGAAGTAACAGTCAGTCAGCCTTGTCATGCACTGTTCATTTTGCACTTTAGATCATTGCCTTTTCTCTTCCTTTGTGGTTTTTAATTTAAAAAAGCTTTTTTATTGTGTAAGGTATTTTTGATGTTGATACTGTGTGTGCACATTAACTGCTGTAGCAGGCCTGGCTGGGCTCTTCGGATGCTACAGCTTCCAAGTGATTAATACAAACGCTGCTGAGAGATTATTACAGCAAAGGCAGCACCAGATTAGGGAGAGAAGTGCAGGAATGGCATCCAGGAATTCCTGAGCTTTCCGTTCAGACCAGCTACCAGCCCTCCTCGAGTAAATTACTTCACATTGCTGCTCTTATCCTCATTACGTAGAGAAAACAATCCTTTCCCAGGATAGTGTAAGATGACTATGGATAATAGAGAACCTCTGTAAGCCTTTAAAGGGAAGAAATGCTTATTAAGCAGGTTTTTTACCATCATGCACATCTTTGTTTTAAGTCTTATTTTCCAGGGAAAAAAAATCCACATTATTTAAGAAATGACACTCATTGTCTTTTGGAGGAATTAGACTGGTATTACTTTAGCATTAGATGGCCATTAATAACCTGGAGTGTGGCTTATGGATGGGAGCTAGTGCACACAGGGTGTACCTATGGAGGAGTGGAAACAGAGGAATCCCTTCAGGATCGCCGCTGAGAACTGGAGGGCAGTGCAGCCTGAGCAGCACATCCAATGATCTGCCCATGTGACAAACACCACGTCAAATATCTTGTGGTCAGCTGCACAGCAGCACAGCTATCCTCTCCTGAATTCCTTTCCCTCTGCCTCCAAAATGAATTTGTACCACTACCAGCCTGGGTACGGTGAATTTGAACAAATATATACATTAATCTTTTGCGAAGAACTTCCATGTACAGTTTCTAATTAAATGATTTTAATCATTCCAATTCAATCAACCTACATAAACATCAAATATCAAAAAGGAATTTCTGTTCCTGTAGTCCTTTGCTGCCTCCACAGAATTGTTCTCAGTGATATAAATAATGTTTGTTCTCCTGTTACTGCATCTCCAGATAATGAGCAGTTTTATTATAGTTGAAGCATTATCCCAGCATGTATTTGCAAGAAGTATATGACAATGAAATAGTAATTTTTCATTATTTTTCTTAATATCTTTAGACCATCTATGCCTCTGATAAATATTTATACTTAGCTTTGTATAGAAATATATTCCTCTTTTCTAAATTACCCTCCACTCCAGTTGCTTTACATGGCTTTTCTTTTCTCTTTTTATCTATTATAAAGCTGTTTTTAAGGTCATCTCAGTATTTTGCATGAATGCTTTATCTTCTCTGTGTTTGTTAGGAACGTGTGCTATGGACAAAGCAAGCATTATTTATCCAGGGTAATTTTCAGTTTTACTTTAAATCTATTGCAGACTACTGCAAAGCATTTTGTTTTCTTTTAATCTATATCTTAGTGACGAAATTATAATGATACTTTTAGAAGCATTGCTTACTGGTCTAGTTTTCAAGTAGACTGTATCATAAAAAGGGGTATCATGAGATATTCAAAAGGATTCTGTTTCTTACAAGATTTGTCCCATTTTTATTTGAATGTCCCCCTAGCACACAAGGTTCATTACAACTAATTATTGTGGTTACACTTGGATTTATGATGTAATTCCCAAAAGGAAAAAAAATCTCTATAATCATATTGTTTTATTCAAAGAGAAAGTTTGGCTGATCTGAGGGAGACACTGCACCAAAATACTTCCTGTAAATAATAAAATCTTCATCATTTTCAGGGGTAAGAAAATGAGAATGAGAGAGCTGAGTGCCAGAGGGATGTGTGTGGGTCTCCTATTTCTCTTCACCTTTTAAACTATATCCTCTTTCACAGCAAATATTAAAGATGAGACCAGTTCTGATGTGGGTATTTTTTCCCTTCTACTGCTTTGTTACATTTATATTGGGGATTGTTAGACAGACGATTCACACGAAATGCACTCTCCCATTTTAATTTTGGTCTCATCTAAAAATAGAGATTCTATACCAGAAGAGTGTAATACGACATAATAAGATGATATGTAGAAAGGAAATACCAAGCAGCAAGAGAAAGACCAGAAAAAAATCCATGTAGCACTTAGCACTAATTTTGAGGAAATGAAGACATTGCCTTCTAAAATCTCAGCAGTTAAAATCCAGCTGTTTGTTGCTGCATCCTAATCCTTTGTGCTTTATAGGTTTCTGGAATGATGGGAGTTTAATATAATGGGGTTTTTAGTGAATTTATTTAAAGAATTGTGAATCTCCCTGTCACAAGTCTCATTAACACAGATTAAATGTGAGGAACATTTCCTTAGTGACCAGAACAGGCTCACTTGACTGCCCCTTGTTCCACACAAGGAAAGAGGCATTGGCAATCTGGGCAATACAGAGAATATACGTGAGATGGATCTGTTTTCTTTCTAATTCAAGAAAGTTAAGACGTGTGTCTTCGTTGCAGATCTTTTCAGGCAATTTAAACTGCAAGATGTACGTATCTCATGCCTATTTCTGATAGTTTTCCATATTTTTTATTAATATACTGTTAATGCTCTATAAATTCCCAAGCATTTGGGATAATTCCCAAGCATTTTTTCCTCAAGTGCACATTAAACATGGCCTTGCACAAATCTTGGTACAATAAATGTAATCGGCAGTATTACTGATATTTGCAGGTATGCACTGTTTCAAAGGATTGCATTATGATGAGTGATTTTCCCCTTAATCCTCCTTTTTCCTCTGCCAATGTAGGCTAAGTTAACTCCACCGATCGCTAAATGAGAATTTGAACCTATATTTTTATTGCCAACGATGTCAGAATTCATATGAAAGAATTAATAGGAAGCCTTTAATATGCTGAGTGGAAAAATATAGTGCAGTGAAAGCTACCTGTTTACACGGTGGTCGTGGTATTGAGAAAAATCTGTTCTGCTTCATAACTCCTTATTGTATTATATAGGACCCAGGAGAGTTTGATGCCATTAGCAAGTGTAGGAATGAATGCAGAAGTGTTTCAACAGATGTCAGAATTGTGCATTGTTTTGTATTTCTGCTGTTTTCAAATATTTTTCATCTAACAACACCTTTGTCCTGCCAGGAGAAAACAAACAAATGGGTTTTGTGTGGATGTACAGTATTCACCTACGTGTTACAAGGCAGCCTTGTCCTTCCGTAGTGCACTCCACACAAGCAGCACAGAGCTCTGTGGCAGCTGTAGTGATACAAAAGTAGTGAAAAACAACAGCCCAAAGCCTGGATTTAAAATTCCCAACAGGTGGAGCAGATCTTATTACATTTGCCAGTGTATTTCAAGGCTCTAGCTACTACAAAGAAAATCCTTTTGTTGCTGTTTTCAAAGAGAGCATAATGTTTGCTAAGGAGTTAATTATATAAGAAAAATCAGTAGTTACTAAAGAGGAAAAAAGTCTAGTTGTGTGGCAACTGTAGGGGAAGGAAGAAAAATATGTTAAAAGATGATAGAATAACCTAGAATGTACATGGGTAATATTGTGAGTCTTGCATGGGGCATGTAAAGCATTTACCACGTCAATAATTTCCACATTTCCCAAAGCACATACTTTCAGTTTGCTTCAGTGGTACAGTAAAATAATGAAAGTGTCATAATATTTGTAATTTTGTTTCATTTAAAAGGATGGCTGTTAGCAGAATGATCTTAAATCAGAAGTTTGGAGATGTTGAACTGGTGTTTTATAAGTCATGAACCTGATTTTTTTTTCTTTTTACAAGGAGAAAGACTTAGTTTTTTAAAGCACCTAATTATAAGTTGATGTTTTTATGAAGTTGTGTTTTGTCTATAAATGAATGCTATAAAAAGTTATTGCCTATGCCTTAAAGAGATTTCTTGATTCTTTTGAGAATATGTTCATTTTTCCTTTTGTGCTTAGAGGTGAAAATGCTTTTGATTATCAAGTGTATTTTTATATGTTTTTACTTTCTGTTACGGGATTGGCTGGCTTTTGCCTGTGCTGATTAACAGAACACTTCAAGGTTTACATTCATCAGGAATTTTGATTGCAGAATACAAGCTTCTAAACTTCAAAATCTGAAGGAAGGAAATAGAGATTATTGAACAGTTTGGTGCTGAAATGGTACCATTGACTAATATTATCTCCCTTTCCTGTTGCTGTGTATATCAAGTTTCCTCAAAGAGCTGTGTGTACTTTTGATGGTCACTGCAGAACATGCTAAGGCAGCCTTTGCCTAAGGCAATGCTCTGTACTCTTGGCTCTTTCAGGCCAATGCCTGAAGTAAAGTTTTAAGATCTGAGATGAGTTGCAATGATCAATATTTCTTTCTTCCCTCAATAATTCTTACAGAACTTTGAAAACTGAAAAACTGACTCCCAAAGGTGATCGAAACTTGTAATTTCATTTTGCTCGACGTGAAGTTATATAATCCTTCAGCACACTACATGGTTCTCCCGTGGCATGAGGGTATTAGTACTAATGGAAAGACATAGTTATTACAAACAATTCCAAATTTCACAGTGTGTATCTTAATAGCAGAAAGGGATTTTCTCTTGATTAAAAAGAAAAATGGGTGGCAAAGTAAGGAAGGAATGCTTGTTACATAGGATGATCCCCTGGAGGCTTAATTACTGAAAAAACAAATAGGAGGGAAATGTTCAAGATGTTTACAGGTTAAACATTCCATGAGTATCCTTTAAATAAGAGTATCTGGAGCCTTGGAGCAGCTAATTGCTCAAGAATCACAGCCATTTGTGCTGCCTCATTTTCCCCTGGGATCCACACTCACAACAGGATAATTCTTACCCTGATATAAGTGTCACAGTAGGGACTCAGTGTAATTTGCTGATATGATATCAAAAATAGCATTAAGGTAATTACATTTTGCACTTGTAATGTTTCACTGGCAATAATATAACTGAAAATTACTCTTTTTTTTTGCTGATAGTAACCTGGCCATTCCCCACTAGAACCACCGTTTTCTTCTCTTTTTCCTTCTAAGGCTGAGCAGCGAAGTTACTCAAAAGTTTTGGGGCTTTTTTAGCATCTTCAACACAGACTTGTATCCAATAATCAGAGCTGAAGAACAACTTGAAGTAAGTATTGCACTGTTTGACTTTAGAGATGTCCTGTAGACTAAGTTGGTCCATTGTGTGATCTGTCTTCTATACTGTTCCACTACAGCTTAAATTAAACTCTTTGTTCCTCATTTTCTGGAGGAAAAGTAAAACTAGTAGATTGTTTTGGTTTTGTTGCTTGGATGTATTTCAGTTGATAAAATTAAACCTCTGTGTTGAAAAATGTAATTCTCTGTAACACTAACTTTAACTTGTGAATGGTGAAACCTGTGCAAGGAAGCTCAGTATTTGCAGCTCTTGGGATTACCTGGTTGTTCTTACAGTACAATGGAAAAGTGACTACAGCAAGAAAACCAGACCTTAGTTTTTTGGAAATTGCCATAGAGATCTGGATTTAAATTGAGCTCCTCCTGAATTTACATCAGGTGACAGAATGACCCAAGTGCTACTCACTTGGGTCAGCAGAGACAAAAGAAATGGATTTAATTATGTTTTAGACTCAGCTCAATCAGAGATTTTGCAAAGCTTTGTACTAAGTTGGTGGTGTTTCTTTCAAATCTTGTATCAGTTTCTGGGAAATGCCCAAGTCCTGGGAAGCACTTTCTTATTTACATGTGATATCTCATTTAGGTGGTACCTATCATCTTATTTGGACATTTTAGATTCGATTTACAACTTTGATATTACAGAAAGGATGATTGTTCATTAAATCCTGGTCCAAACAAGCAAAGGTATCCCAGAGATGACAAACACAGAAGATCAGAGTTTAAGATTTTGTAACTACAAACTACAGGTGAGTTAAAGAACTGATGGCAGCTCTCAAACCAGCTGGTGTAACTGGCATGGAGGCTGGCCTACAAAGCCTCCAGGAGCTGCCCCATGGAAAGCTGCTCTGGAGCCAGCTGTGACTTGGCTCTGCTTCATCCACACCTCTGCTGAGTTCTTGCAGGAAAAAAAAATATATTTGTCTACCTGGCTTTGAGGGACTCCCTGACCACGCTGCCCATGGGTGACAGTTTCCTGCCATACAATGGTCATGAAAAGGAGTAGAGGAGGCAAGCAGGACTGATAATTTATCATTGCAGCTGTTATAATTTCAATATACAGAAACAACCATTTAAAGAGAGATTGTTCTTCAATAAAAAAGGCACTCTGAGCATCTCAAAATTAAAGCCTAGAAATGAAAGTGGATTCAGATGATGTCTTTGAGGGCTCTCCTGCAGTGGGCTCAGTCACACAGAACAAAAAAAACCACATTTGAATATAATTTTATTTTGCCATTGAACGGTGCTAGGGACCCTTTTTGTAGATAGACAAATGCTTGTCATTACTTTATGCTCAAAGGCAACATTGAAAGTGACCTGGAACAGGCAGGAACTGACTTTTTTCTACTAATATGATATGAAAGTTTTATCGTATTAGGAATTTTCTGTCATGGTGGATTAGTATCAGGTCATATTAACGTTCATTTTTACTAACTTACAATGAAATGTGCTAACGTGACTACACTTCACTATCACATGAGAAAAAAAGCCGAATGATTTTATATTAATGTGATACCATAGAAAGATTTCAATACCTCTGTCCCATGGCAAGTAGGAAGAAGTTAAAAATAAAATGAAATATAATGGTTTGGGACAAGGAGTTTGTGGGGTTTTTTTCCCAGAGATGAAACTCCTTCCCTCACCCTCCCTGCCCCCAACATCATGTCTATATTTGTTTAATGGTTTCTGGATTTTTGAAGTGATTAATTTTGAAGCAGTTTGGGCCTGATTTCATAATTATGGATGCTCTCCCATTTTTAACTGAAAGTCATTGGGAGCAACAAATACTGAATACCTATACAAAAGAACCCAGGATGTTCCAGGCTGATTATCCCTTTACTTTCAACAAAGCAAGTGTTGACTTCTCAAAATGTTGATCTAGAAGCCAAATAAAAAAAT
>VZTG01001874.1:110529-136399 GCA_013397845.1 Melanocharis versteri | reverse complement strand
AAAAAGAAAAGCCATCATATTGTGTCCATGCTCCATTATGCACAGAATATTGTGGCCAGAAATAATTAACAGGCACAAAGGGTGGCAGTTAGTCATTTGGCTGTATGATTGTACCTGCAAGGTTTCTTTCATCTGGAGCCAAAATCTGATAAAAATGGATAATGTTTGAAATGTTCAGTCTTATCTAAATTATGACCAGAAAAAGCCTGGGTTTAATCTTGGCTCCAAACTTTATACAGCACAAAGCAGATGAGTTTGGCTCCTAGACTGAAATTCAACTCATCTCTAATTCTGCAAATCCGTAATGTGGTTTTCAATGTTTCGTTTTTGATGCAGCTAACATTCCTAAAAGCTTTGGTCTAAAATAAAGGGGATCGAAACCTTCCAAAAACTCTAGAGAGGCGATAAATTAAAGCAGACTTGTTTTTAAAAGGGCAGGATTGCTTCATTAAATGACATCCATGAAGAAGTTCCCTGCTAGAAGGTGATGAAACTTATTTACACCAGGTCAGAGGAGTGGTGGACTCCTCTTGCTGATGTGCAGCCCTTGGCAGGTGAGGGGAGGAGAACAGACCCCTTCACGCTCCCGTTTCCAGTGAGAAGAGAACAGTTGTGTTTTTCAGTTGTTATCCTGAGCAGCAGCAGTGCCCCTGTGACTGGTCTGGAGCACCTTGTCCTTTTGCTGTTCATTATCCTGGCCCTGCGTGGGTTGTGCAGTGCTGGCTTCCAGGAGCACTGTGGAGCTGCAGGGCAGGGCCAGAGGTGCTGTGCCAGCTCTTTTATTTTCACACCTACAAATGAGAGAGGCCTTTGTGCTCCAGAGCATGGCGAGGGCAGGCAGAGGTGGTGGGCTCCCTCTCTCCATCACTGAACTGGAGACTTCAGTGCTGCTCTCAAGCTGGGGAACAAGTCTCCCACTGATCCAGGTTGTTTATGACGAGGTCGTGGTGTTGTTGGTCTGACCAACACTCAGAGATATTAAAAAAGGTGGATTCCACCCCGGGAATTTGGAACCTGAAATGCTCTGCATCATTCAAAACACTGATTTGGGAATCTAGCACAAGAAAAGCTAATCCTAATCCATGGCTCAGCACAGCATGAATAGCCAGCAGCTAATGGATACTGGAGAGAAAGTGTGGATAGCCAACTCGAGCTTGGTCTTTCTGAGACATGTTGAAGAATACTGTATTAGAGAGGAGAAACTCTGAAGTTTTTATGTCAGTATATTAAAAACATGTTTGCTAATCATGTGTAGTCATTTAAAAACTCTTGCAGGTTAGAGAGCCTGGGCTCCTCATCCTAGTGCTGTCCCCATGGGGATCAGAAGCTTCTCAGCAGAATGGCCTCAATTAAAACAGCAGCACTACTATCTGTAGATTACTGCTTTCCATCATTTATACTGTGTTATCTCTCTCTTCAGACTGGTTTTTAATTTTTATGTTTGCAATTATAGGTGATTTATGGGAAAATTCATTGCACGACCTGTCCAGAGTCATTAAATTCACCTAGGTTGAATAACCTGATGTTCACCTGGAAATAACCACATCAGTGACATTATCTTACTGAATTTTCAGCTAACTTAGAAGCATAGAGCTTATCTTTCTTCCTTTTTTTTTTTTTTCCCTCTCAAGTATAGTGGTGGGGGAGGGAGAAACATTTTTAATTCGTAAGAGATAATTAGCCAAGTCTGAAAGGTGTGCACTAATTACAGAATGCTGTATATCTTGTGTAGCTGATTGCAGCACAGGTTTCTGAATAGTAGGTATGATTTTTTCCAAACACTGTTCAGTAATTTGAAATGTTATTAGGGGATTAACTTTCCATATGAAAAGCTAAACTAATACTTATTATACAGATTATAACAGCAAGTGGCCTACGAAGCTGTTGAGGCCATTATTTTGCAGGCTGCAGTCACTGCCAAGGACCAAAGAGAGTGCTGAATAACCATCCCAGCCAGGGAAATATGCAGAGCACCATCCTCTGCTGTTCCTCACCCTTCCCACCTCTGCCAACACGAGGCAGGCTGACGGCCTCCATTTAGGAGCATGACTCTAAAACGAAGAGGCAGAGGAGAAAAGGTGTGGGGATTGTTTTGTGCTATGTTGTTCTGCTATGGTTGCAAATCAGCCAAACTATGCTGATCTTCTCGGGTTATTTAGAAGCCAATCTTTGGGAAAAGGCTATTATATGTTTATTGTTTTGAGAAAACTGAGCAGTACACCATTAAGTATTTATTTCAGCTTGCTTGACACAGGGTAAAGTTAATTTTTGCATCAGTATTTTTAAACCCCATTAAATAGCTTGTTTTGATTTACTGTTTAAGGTGGTAGATAGTAGCTGTTGTTGATTCTTCTTCCCTCTTCCCCAGTCTTTATGCTCTTAGAGGGTCACATATTCTCTCTGTGTGACCTCTGATATTTGTCCGACACGTGGGAAATCTGACTGGATTCTTCCAAGCTAAAAGCTGGAAGCTGTGGCTAGAGCTAAAGGCTTGGAGTTCCAGAGAAAACCTCCCATTCCCCATGAACGAGGCAACAGCAAATGCAGACCTACTTTGAAATGAAGGTCATGCAGCTGTGACCATGGAGAATGGATGTGGGAGTATGTGGAGCAGGAGAAGGAAGCTCTTAGATTTCTCTGCTGAATAAGTCAGCACTTAAGTGTAGGGCTCACACTGGGGCTGTAAAATGCACACTAATCAGTGGATGGGAAATACCTGTGTACAGTTTGTGCTTCTAGGGGAAATGTTACCTTGTTTTGGAAAAGAAAGAGATAAATGATAAAGTTTGCTCATCTTTTTAATTCTGTATTCTGGTTTAGTGGTAAATTCCAACACCACCTTCAACACCAGCACCAATCCTCCTCCCATCCCCCAAAAAAGGAAACAACTCTGCCATTGTTTTCAAAAGAAATTATTTTTATGTAAAAATGTACTAATTGCATCATATTATTTACACAGAGTTGTATTCTTTGTTTTGGACAGTACTTGGTCAATTCTTCATTAATAATTTAAAACGGATTTCATTATTACTTTTTTTTCTCTGCCTTTTTGTCTTCTTTTTGGATTCTTTGATAGATGAACCAGCAGAGTTCTTCCTAAGAGGACTTGCATCATCTCTTTAAAAAATGTCCAAATTATTTTTTGAAAAGTAAATTATCTGTTCTCACATCTGCCTACCTTATAAATCAATGCTTCCTTTACTTTGCTTTTCAGGGCTGTTTCTGTTTGTAAAATTATAGCTTTGGCCCCTCAGTTTGTGCTGATATATGATTGAATAGCTTATTGAATGCACTTTGTCCACATTTCTGGAATACATTTGCTGTTCTAAATTTTTTAATGCATTTAGCTTCCAATGTGAAACTTGGGGAAATGGTTCTGAACATCCCCACATCAGGTTCCCACTGCGTCCCTTTGTCTATCCTAGCAGTAATATCCTCTGAGATTTTCTCCTACAGGCATCTCTGAAACCCTTAATTGAACCACTAGTGTGCTTGTTTAAAGTGTTTCCTTCGCTTGGCTTTCTAAAATGATTTTTAAGCTTTCCCTACATACGTTTTCAGTTTCCCCAGCCTTTCCCTCAACTAATGGCATTATGATGGTCTCCTGTCTTCAGGGATATCTTTTGAACTACATGAACTTGTAAAGTGTCAGTGAAGACTTCTCTCAATTTCTGTTCCCACTTTTATTTCTCTCTTGGATATCTGATGTCAGGTCCGTGGGCTTCCTTCGGGCTCAGCTGTGAGTAGCTGTGCATCCTTCTGCAAGAGAAGAAAGGGCTGTAAGTCACTGCCTTGCTCCCTTGCATGGGCTGCCACTGGGCCAGTAGGGAAAATACATTGTACCAGGAAAAAGTGGACATTGCTGCCATTAGCAATGGATCAAGCAGTGAGTTCTTTTGACTGTTTACATCAGGATATGCCAATATGGTACTTGCATCCTTAGTTGTCTAATCAAACTAGGAAACTCAGACTAAAGTACCAGTGAAGTTTTCAGGATATAGCTCTGGTTCACACCTAAAGTCAAAGATTTGGGAAGCCTTGTAGGAAAGATTAAGGAGGATCTATAGAACACCCAGTATGATGGTAATTTTAAATTGTTTCTCTTAGCACTTTATTTTGATTTAGAAAAAGGAAGCAAAGGCCATCACAGTCTTTTTACCTAAGATCAGCCACCATGAAACACTTCACCTTTGCAGTTTTGATCACTATGACAGGGTAAGGAGCCAGACAGGACTGAGAAAGCCACTTTGCCCCAGTACACTGCTTCGAAGTGCCATCGTGAGGGGTGGGCACGGTCTGTGCCATCTGCTTCATGTCAGCCAGAGGTGACGTGCTGGGAGCACTCTGGGCTGAGCTGGGCAAGGACAGCGTGTGCAAGGAGTGACAGCCCTGTGCTCCACCAAAACGAATTCTTAAATCTTTGGTTTTGACACCATTTTAAAAAAAAATTAAAGAACCCAAACCAGGAAAAAGCCTCATACTGAGAGATTTTGACTGTCTGATTCACTTTTGGTTTTGTTCTATTTGGTTTAACCTTTTTCTTTTAATACTTGATCAAATCTTTCACTTCCAATATTCTATGGATGGGTTCAAAAGCAGTTTTGTTTGTCTTACATATTGTTCCATATATCTGTCTTGAGCTATGCTGGCTTCTCTTGTCATTTTGACACTGATTTACTGGAATGAACTCATATTTAAACTCTGTTACTGTTCTTTAAATGCCTTCCATTCCACATTAACATTTCGCAACAATAGTTAGTTCTAATTAGTTTTTTTCCAGCCTGTTTGCAAATCTAGCACGATATCTTTTGAAAACAAACTTACTGAAGAATATCAGACATTTTAAGAGAACAAATGATCAAGTGACTTTGCTGCTGGTAGTTCATCTATGTTCTGTGTGTGCTTGTACCCTAATAGTCATTTAACTCCTAAAGGGAAAATTTAATTCTGTTAAAAGGTCTGCTGCAGAAAATCTTTTTTTTCAGTGACCTATAGCAAGTAGAGTTTCAAAAGCTTATGAGTAGGTCATAGATTTCTGTTAGGGTGTTCTAAAAGAGCTCACATGTTCCATCAGCGACTGAGCCCCAAAAAACCACTCACTCCCACCACACTGGGATGGGGGACAGAGTTGGAAGAGTAAAAGAGAGAAGAACCGTGGATTGAGATAAAGACAGTTCAGTAGGGAAAGGCAAAGCAGCTCACACAAGCAAAGCAAAGCAGGGAATTCATTGCCCCTTCCCATGGGCGGGCAGGTGCTCACCATCCCCGGGGAAGCAGGGCTCCATCACGTGTAACAGGGACCTGGGGAGACAAACAGCACCGCTCCAAACATCCCCCTCTTCCTCCTTCTTGCCCCAGCTCCATGCACTGAGCACGAGGCCGTAGGGCCTGGAATGGCCCTGGGGCTGGCTGGGGTCAGCTGTCCTGGCTGTGTCCTCTCCCAGCTCCCTGTGCACCCCCAGTCCCTCTCTGGTGGGGTGGGGTGGGGTGAGAGGCAGGAAAGGCCTTGGCTCTGTGTAAGCTCTGCTCAGCAAAAACGAAAACATCCCTGACTTATCAACACTGTTTCCAACACGAATCCAAAGCACAGCCCTACACCAGCTATTATGGAAAGCTCACTCTATCCCAGTCAAAACCAGCACACGTTCCTATTGGCACGTTTTGATGGCTTTCTAACTGCCCACACATAATGTGTGTGCCTGTGTTTGTCTTGATCTTAAACAGGCTTTCAGTTTTTCTAGAGATAACGGAAAGCCAGAGCTGTACCAAGATAGCTTTTTAACTTTCAGTGAAAGAAATTTGCATATATGTTAACATTTTTGTTCCATTTTGAACCAAACAGCTGAATAATTTGCTTCCTCATCTGTCTTTCGTGTGCTGCTGCACAGACATCCATTACATGTCCTCTACAGCAGCAAAAAACCTGTGCAGAGATGTTTCATTCAGTGTTCATTTTTTTCTACGAGGATTGTTTACAGACAAATTTATTTTAAATTTATTTTAAACAGTGCCTGTGGATGTAAATGAGCATAGGTACATTGAAAGAGAGAGAGAAAATACATTTTTAGAACCATACAATTAATACGAGCTGAGGGTTGATGCATTCGTGGTGTGCCATTCTGATCCGTGTGATTGTTTGCCCTCTCCCTTTTATGCTATTTCTTCATGGTTTGGTGCTCTTGAGGTATGAATTTTAGTCAAATAAAGATAAAACTGTGGCTGTTTTGTTACTTGTATTACTGTAATTCTTAGGAATCCAAGTCATGAGGCATAATTTCACTGTCCTAACCACGGCAGCAGGGCTGAACCAAAAGAGATTGCTGAAGAAATTACAGCACAAGAAAAAGGAAAGCACAGGGGTGGGGGCAAAGGGAGGAATACACAGCCTGAGTTCAACACCTGGGTGGGACTGGTGGGAGTCCGAGGAAGTTTCTTCCTCCCCACTCTTCACAATGTCAATTGCTCTGTTAGATCTTCCTTTCTTCCCCTCTGTTTAGTCTTGCAGATAGAGGAAGCATAATTAATGTGCTGGCTGGAAGTTATATTTTTACACGATGTGGCTGTGGAGAGCACTTGGAGCTAACTAGAAGTCTAGAAAACCCTCTGAAATATGAGGAGCAGCATGGAAGCATACACCCATTTTTTTGGCCTCTATTTGGCCTTTAAAAAAATAACTTTGTCATCGGTGAACAACAGTAATAAAACTTACAGCAGTGGGTGAGAGATCAGTGATATTGGGGGCTGTGAAGAGTTTTGAAAGTGAAGATGGGTCCCATGGAATTGGATGGACTGGAGGGAGGGAAGTATTGGCTCTGCTTTGCAGTGTTGCTTGGAGCTGTGCATTCAGGAAAAAACCACTGTAGTAATAAAGTTATGAGTAATGAGGGGCTGCCTGGCTAAAAGGCTCAGCTGTGTGCATGGACAGGAGAGGTCTTGCATGAAAAGAACCTGCGAGAATGAATTCAAAGATTGCATTCCAGAAACTGGGTTTGGGTGGATGTTTAAGGGAAGCGCAAGTGCAGCTTGATCAAAGCAAACAGTTACACCTTGTCTGAGCAAACATTTACAGTAAATTTGGCGTTCAATTTGGTTTTAATTTTAAGAGATTTTTAAGAGGAGCACAGATTTCATCTGTGCAAAGGCTCGATTTCCAGGTTTGATTGGAGAGCAGTTGGACAGGGAAAATTCCTCTCCCTTCACAGTACTATTGCTGCCTATCCATCCCCATCTTTGTGCCTGCTTGTCCTACCCTAAGCCTCCATGCCAATTTCATAACACTTAGGTGACCTTCTAACTGTGGTCTTTGGCTTGTTCCCTACACGCCAGCAGCTCAGTGAGGTACAAGGATGGCACATGGATGAGCACACCCTTGAGAAAAGAGGATTTTTGGATGAAAGAGCTGTGACAGTCTCAGCAAGAAAACTGCCTTGCTCGATCCCTCTGTGTTGTACCACAGTATCAAAGAAATGCTTGACACAACGGTCACATTACCTTTCTTCCCAAACAGCCTGCAGGACCTGCAATTTCAGCAAAGCTCTCAGATTAAAGAAGCAAGCAAGGCACCACACTGCTGCTTACGTGGCTGTGAGAATTTTGTGCATTCCTGTCTGCATGGTGCAGCCTCATCCCTGTGCCTTTTACAGCTTCATTGTGCTCCTTCATGGCTGGAAGAAATGTGAGTGACTCCTTGTGTCACTGCTGAGTGGAGAGGAACTGGGGAGGCAGCTCTGCTCTGAGAATCTCCAGGCAGAAAAAAAAAAAGGCATAAGAGGGAAGGGATGAGTGTGGTTCTGGTAGTGTAGGGCTGGCTTTTATCTGGGAGTATTTCGAGTTTTACCAGAAGCTGGGAGGGATGGTCAGAACTGAAGTGGGTACAGGAGATCCAAGGCTTTGCTTGCCTCCACGAGCCTGTCACAGTTGGCTATGATTCGTCCCTTTGACCTAAAAATTTGCTTACAATGTGCGTAATCTTTTCCCATTACACATAATTTTTAATTTCATTTTAAAATACGTGTTTGGAGATAGTGTAACCCTGTCTACAAAGCACATCTGAAACTTCAGCATGCAAGTGAGTGTAAAACATTTGATTTGATGCTGTTCAAACCAATGCTTGTTAACAGCATGGCATACAGGTAGAGAAAGTATAAAAATGTGGTGTAATGCAGTGGAATGAAAAAGTATTTTTCCAGTTCTATTCTGAGAATGCAGCAAAAATAGCCCAATGTCAAATGCTATTTGAATATCACTTCTTAATGTGTCTGATACACTTATTCCTTATGTGAGCCCACTGCTATCTTGCTTATGCTGCAAAAATTCCAAAATACCTATATTTTTTTTTTTTTGCCTCTAGGTGTACCAAATTAGTTTCTTGGTTTCATTCTCAGCTCCTTATGGTTTTGGCCTTGACTAATTGATGGCATTCCTACTTTCATGTTGCAGAAGAGAATTAGAACTTAATAGCTCCCTATACTGTTTACAAAATCTTGTCTCTCTGCAGGGGAATGAATCCCACGCAGTTTCACTTCTTGCCAGATTGAGAGAAGGAGGCTGCAAGGAATTGTAGCAATGGTGTGTCTGCTCTGACACCAGTGCTGGACAAGAAGTAGCAGCAGGAAAGCAACATGAAAAGCTTCTCTGTAAACCCTGGCAAACTCAGCAGCGGCAAAGGTGATACTGTGAGAGGCTGGATTTTATTCTTCACTATCAGCGTGCGGTAATAGTAAAGCAAGCAGCTAAACGGGAGAAACAGGTATTAAACATACCACATATATGAAAATTAAACAGCATTTTTAGCTAAATGAATTGATCTGTACATCCTAGTGGGGCTGTCTTGCTATATTGTCTCTAACCTTTAGCCACAGCTTGGATTGCAGGCTTGAGTTACGTGCTGACAATAACCACACTGTCTCGCTGACTTATTTTGACAGTTTATGTCCGGTTACTTTCAGTGATTTGCAAAGCTGACATTTCCCTTTAGTGAACCTGAAACTCCTTTCTGCTGTATTGCCCAGATATTTTTAACATACCGGGCAGTAATGAAAAGCAGAGAAAAGAGGGCTCTGTTCTCGCTGAACCTGGGGAAGGGGGTCTGACAGCAAATACGAGGGGTGAAGGGAGCTGTAGTTTAAACAAGGACTGGGCCCCAGATCAGAATAGTTGTGGTCAGAGGCTTATTTCTACTAATTTGTCATGCTATAAATGCCACACTACTGTTCTGTTCCATAGCAGATATTCTTCTGATATTGCAATATTTTCTTTCCTTATGGTGAAGTGTATCTGATTGAGCCAATTTATACTGACAGCTTTCCTAAGTTAACTTCTCTGTGAATTCCCAGTTCATTTAATATATTTTCCTCATGCTTCCCACATTTGAGTTACCTTTGTTCTGTGTCTGAAGGATAGGAAGCTGATAGTTATTTTATATTTATATTTCAAGGCTGCTTAATGTTTAATGAGGCTGAATATGTTGTAAAAAGCTTCAGAACACTCAGGCTGGTTAATATTTCATGTCGATCTACAGAGACAACTATATTGATCTTTTAAGCATCTGCTAAACAAGACAAGGAATAAATTAGATTTTGGTCAGTTTGATTTGGCTGGTGAGTTAAATAGCTTTTAGAGCATTATCACCTTTTAAAATGTTTTGTTTCCAGTTGAATAAAGTAGATTTTAAAGGCAGTATTTCATGTCATTTCTCATCGCTCTTCATCTTGCCTGTTTCATTTCAGCTGTGTTTGTGTATGTTATGAAGGGATGCAGGAATATAAAGAGGGGATGTTTGCACTGTCTGCTTTATGCCCCCATAATTATACCTTCTGAAGCCACAGCTGAAGGGCTCTACTTGTCCCTGTTGACTGCATTTTGGACACAGGTTCCCACTATTAAACTGTTTATTTACATCACCGTTACATGCCTAGAAAATTCTCTGAAAACACTGCAAAGCTGGACCATGAATACAGTCTGATTCAGGGGAGAACCTACCTTATCCCCAAGTTCTCTATCCCAGAGAACCTATTTTAACATCTTGTATGCAGACTTACTTTTCACCAGCTTTGGGGTAACAGGTGCAGAAAATGGATTTCCTTGCAAAAAGAGGAAAAATAAATTATTACATCCATTCAGATGTCTACAGAATTGTCCTGTAAACCTACTGCAAGTGGATAAAAAGGCTTTAGAAAGGTCCTTTTTACACTGAAGTAATTTCATAACGGTTTTGTGATGATTGAAAGTTTCCAAACCCTGAAGCCAGAACACACAGCACGTGTAGAGCTGATCTAACGTGGACATTTTTATTAAGAAGCTGAGTGAGCAGCCTTGGCACAGAGCCATGGGGTTTGACTGTTAGCTCACGAAGAGCTCCTGCAGCTACCCTACAGAAAGACCCACGCAGGAAACATTTGCCAGTTTGACTAAACTCAAGTGTAAATTGCTGCATTTATTGTCTCCATGAAAACAATACTCTCTAGCCTGCAAGTATACAAATACTTTTCTGGTATAGAGCTCACTTTTAAATTATTTTGTAGTAGACTAAATATTCCAAGTCAGTATAACCCTAAATATGTCTGTTTCAGGTTAGATATATTTATAAGTATGTATGGGAATAAAGGAATAATCCTTTTCTTGCATTTGTGGGGGTTTTTTTTGATTGTTTGTTTAACTACACTTTGCTGTATCCAGTTTGGAGCAGATATAATAGCTGTGAAAACTTCATTTCTTTGGCATAAAACATTTCAAAGCCATTTGGGGAGGTTTGGGGGTTCCTAGAAATGCTAGATCTGTACTGTTAACTGAAATTAAAACTTAAGGACAAAGAAAAAAGACAGGCAAAGGAATTGATGCAAAATCTGCTAAACTAAAAGCAGGAATGAAGAGAAGCTTTTGGTTGTGTTGTAATCTAGAATACCTCTCCAGCCATACATTTTGCTTCATTCCTGCTGCCCGTGGAATTTCCTCCTGAATTCACCCTTTAAAAAAGATGCTCCCCATGATTTTAAAACGTCTCATCTACATGTTACCATGTAAAGATTCCAGGAAGTTTTGGCCATCTGAATTCTGTTGCGCCTGTCGTTTGATGGGTTCTCAACTGGCATTCCTCCCTTTTGTGTCCCAGCAACCAAGGTCCTCGTGATGCAGTGAAAGCCAGATTTAAATTTAAAGCTGGAGGGGGGCATTGGGAGTAATTCGGGGGGATGTATCTGACCTGTCCCTCTCGTCAATACTACATTTTGTATGTCTGTGTTATCTTACAGCTGATCTAATGATAAAAGCTCATCCCCACTTTTCTTTTCTTCCTGAAACATTAAATTCACTGACTTTTATCCAAACAGAAGGTATGTCCTGAGAACATCATGCTTTTGGGAGTTCAGTAAGTACAGTAATTACTTCAAGGTATGTCTTCAAAAGCTATACTAATTTTTCATCTTTAGTACCCCCCTTGGTCCTTTTTAAAGGCTGTAAGGCTATTCCCATATAAAGAAAATATTTCCTAAGCGTCTCGATGCAAATCTAAATTCTTGTTGATATGATGAAACATTGTCATTTCTAATGTATGTGTCACCCTTAATTAGTACTCAGATTTAGGACTCAAGTCATGCCATGACTTGTTCTATACAGCTGTTCTGGAACTTCATGTATGTAGTTTCAGACCCCAAATGTGGCCAACTTTACAAATGAGGCCAACTAAGAAATACTTAAAAATACTAAAATATCAAAAGTTAGCCAAACAGACCATATTTGGACCTTTTATAATTATGAAATAAATTCTTCCACAGGGAAAATAACTAATTTGCAGTATATGAAACTGAGCTCTGTTGCCTCTGTTGCCCTCAGAGCCAACTCTTGTGCTGAGGACGGATATCCCTTACTTATCAATAGGAATAGTAATGCATACCCAGGATAATTGTATTCTTGTCACTGCCACAGTGAAGAAACGCTCCCAGCTGTTGGAGATGTTTTCCTTTATCCTGTGGAGAGGCAGAATGCAGGTGTGAAATCGCCTGTTGTGTCACATACACGTGCGTGCCCCTTGTTCACTGTTTCACACTAGGGGAAAGCTGGTAACTGCTTCTTCTGAGGTGGCTTTGAAATTCATCGTGAGTGGGATAATCTATACAGCACTTGAGTCTCAGGGACATCAGCCTTACTGGTGCCTGAAACTTCAGTGGAAAATAACCCTAAATTCTCCCTTTGTAATTAGTGAATATGGTTAATATGCTCCTTGCTGGACATACTGAATGGAGCACAGTGCACACTAAATTGGAGCGATGAAAAGAGAAGTGGCGGATGCTTCCAAATGTTTCACTATAGGCCAAGTAAGGTTTTGCAAAACTTTTAGCTATGAAGTTGTTTTTGTAGATCCTTGTTACTCTGTAAAACTCACTTCATTTGCTAAGTGATGCCACCATGACTCAATAAAGTGCCTCAGGCTCCTTGAACAGGCCACTAAGACTTCACACACTGGCTTCCATGAACTAGACTTACACCCTAACTATCTCACAGGAGTATGAACCTGTCTGAATTCCTTAATGTTAGTGCTCAGTAGTAGTAAGGAGATCAGGATGTGATGGTTGTAAGGTTATGATGTCTGACCTCCACTCTCACCACCCCATTTTTCTGCTTGCCTTTGGGTGGCCAAGGCCTTAGACTAGCACTTAAGACTAGTTCTTATACACCTTAGAACCAGGAGTTCAAGTTTTCTTCGCTGGGATCAAGATCAGCTTCTGCACTGCAAATAATAAAACATTATGCAACTATTGTAAGGTACTTGTGTAACGAGAGCAGGATGGGTTGTGATCTCCTTTCCTGAGGGAGTTATGCACAGTGCCTTTTATTGGAATAGGAGACAGACTCAACCTGATTGAATCATTAAATGAAATTATAAGACAATGAACATTAGCCACTTAGCTCATTCCATAAATTCCAATAATTAAAACTGCATGGGCAATAATAATGGATATCTAAGGAAGAAAAATGCACCTTTGATGTATTGTGGCACAGGAATAGTGAAAACACTGAGCTAATGGAGGATCTATGTAATAGGAGTTACTATACAGAACCTGCAGTTGGAAATATATAAACACGCTTCCCAACAGAATTTCACTGTGTCACAATTGATTAAGAAAATTGGCAATAACTGACAAGATAGGCACAAAATGGATTTTCATGTTGCTGGGATGAAGTATGGCTCCCAGCAATTAACGGTTTTAGTCATATTAAGCAGATAAATAATGCTATCTGACATTACAGTATTTCACATTACACTAAAATTTTGTAACGTTTGCTCATAATATGAGTTGAAATATGTTACCTAGGAAAAAAAATGTTATCTCTGGAACAGTCAAACCCCATTAGAAACCTTAGGCTTGAAAAATCACAATGTTAACAGTTATATCCCCTAGCAAAGGTTTGCTTTCCTTAAATAGTGTTAAATTCAAACCCAGAAGCTCTAGTCTCTTTTGGAGTTACCCTTCCATAGTGCATTGAGCTTGAAAGGGAAATTTAGTGCATGGGATGTACTGTGCCATTACTGAATGTTGGTAAGAGAAACACCATGAAGAACCGCAGAAACAGGGGAGCCTTTACAATGAAATTACATCAGGGACACTTATGTACTCCAAAAAAATGTTTCTACATTCTGCTTTATTAAAAAAGCTCCTAATCTTAATATGACCCCATTACCCATTATTGATAATTAATTTGATTATTTTAAACTTCATTCTAATCGGCATGTTTGCCTTTTTCCTAGCTGGATATATGCTACCTGAATACCATTCTTTGGGGAAAAAAAGAGAAGCTTTTTATAGATCTAAATTTTCATTTACTGTTTGCATGAACAACTCCTCTGATTTCAGCATTCTTACTCATATAAGTATAGTTTTATCCTGGAAAATACCAATGTGTTCCAAGCAGTAACAGGGATCAAGAACAAATACGAGAACATTTTCTCTTGCGTGCTGCTAATCCTGTTCCAAATCCATTTAGTAATGTGGAAGAAAATGTGATTGCCTGTCAAAGCACAGATGTGTTTTTTTGTTGGGACAGTGCACAGTGCATGCGGAAGTGTCATGTTTAGCTAAGGGCAACAATGCTTAGTGTCTCAGCACCCAACTCCCACTGAATTTCAACAAGAGTGAGCAAACAACCTTCCCCTGGGCTCCACTGAAAATCCTTGGCTTAATATCCAGTCTGAGCTGCAGTTTCACTAGCAGGAAACAAGCGGTTTTTTGAGGTCTTTTAAGGTATTGTTTCCTGAAACAGCAGAAGATAATCTGAGCACATAGAGAGCACTGAAAATCTGTTAGTAAAATATGTTAGTTTGATAAAGATTGTCAGGATTATTGAGTACAATAAACCTTTCCAAACCCAAGCCATAAACAAAATATATAACTATGTGCCAAGATACAATTTTATTGCTTCTCAGATAACACTGCATTTAGGCTTTTATTTAACTTGAGGGTACTGTAAAAGCAAAACCAGTTCACTTTTATGACATTTGCCCTACTGTATGTTAGTGGAAGAGGTAGGGATTTTTCAGAGACATTGCTGGCAATGTCATAAGAAGTGCACCCCAAAAGCTCAGTAGTGGTGCCAGCAAGCACACGTAATCTCTGTCAGACTCAGCAATCTAGATTTAATTATCCTCAACTGCAAGATATAAAATATTCCACCACGGTTCTTCTATGACCTTATAAAAACGACGCTGTTTACGGAGGTCACAGTTCTGCATTGTCTCCTGATGATTTTCACAAATGTGCTGAACTGCTGAAGTGTCTCACATCCTGGGAGTCTCAAAGCTCCCCTCTGGAGGGTTATGAGACCAGGGTGTGATGTTTTACACCAAACCTTCCAGGAACCTCCCAGAGAACGCTGCTGTGGAGCCCTGATCTCCCATTATCAGTGTCCAGAACAAATTCTAGCTACAGCAACTATGTATACTGCACTTCTTTTTGGCTTTTTTTAAAATGAGGTGAAGAAGAACAGTTGGTGCTGTATGTCCAGATGCTTTTGGAAATGACCACCCCAGTGCTTTGGGAACTACTGGCTTTAGAGGCTTGGTTTGTGCTTTCACATCATCTCTCTCTCTGCTAATCTGTGTTGGTGTTATGGCACCTTCACAGTATCAAAAAGAAGTATTGGTTTTATTGTGCTTATTTCAAAACCAGTACATTTAAAAACAACCAAACTTAGTTAAGTTGGGTATATAAAAATATACATGTAACAACTCACATTATACAGTAAAAAAGAAAGCACCTGTGTGGAAAGCTCCCCCCCTTTTTCGGAAGGAGAGCTGCCTTTAGAGTTGCTTCAGTAACACAAAGCCAGAACTTCAGCCACAAAAATCTGTCCTCTTGTGTGGCAGAGGAGACAGAAGGCCCAGAGGGGTGATATGTCTCATTCTTTCTCCATCACAGAACTGCTGCCATTCACACTGCGTGAACAAGAGCAGGGCTCGGGTGAAGTGTGAAAAGCGGGAGATAAATTATGCTCCATGTGGCACAACTCCTCCCAGGAAGCAGCAAAGCCCACAAACAGCTGGACGTTACCCTGTTGTCAGAAGGAGCAGCTGCCACGCTGGACTCTGCCATCCCTGCCTGGGAACGCCGGGCTCAGGGACAAGGGCCACCTGTGCATCTTGCACTTGTGCAGCAGGAGCCAGGGGCTGCTGGGCACTCCTGCAGCACCACTGACCCAACCAGGACACAGAAACTGTGTGGAGACAGAGCTGCTTTCAAACTCTTCTCTGGATAGGAGGCTCGAAGGGTTACCTCTAAACTCTTACATGCTATTAAAAAACAACTAAATAACTTAAATCTGTTCAAACATTAGGTTTCTAATCCTAGGTGCATTTCGCTATGGTCAAAGTAGGTATTTGAAGAAAATAGTTGGCTATTAAAGATCTCTGCAATGTTTTTAGAAGTGCCTTTTCCATGTCAGGCTCTAAGCTATTCAAAAAAGTTACCTTCTTATTTTTTCCAAAATAAAACTGTAGTAATTATATACTGTATTTAACCATGTGAAAAGAGTAGAAAAGAGTAAAAACGCTATTTTTATGTGGTTTCTGAGGTAATAAGCTGGCATGTTAAAAGTAATATTAACGCAAGTCATTCAGTTGTGAGTGTCCCTTGCCCATCTTCCCTCTAAGAGGGGATGGACACGGCCATTTCAGTAAAGTGAAGAAGAGATGTGTGCCACACTGGTTGGCACTTGTATCATAGCTCATCGTGGTTTCTTGTGAGGTCCTCCCCATAATTAGTAGCTTGACTTCCAACGAACATATTCCAGTTGTCTAGAACCTCCTCTTTTGTTAGTTTTTGATCCTGGTAGGAGGAAAACAAAACTTTGGTCAGAATACTTTCAAAGCTAAGTCAAAGACACCCCAGCACAGACTTGCAAGAACCCTGGGAAACAAACAGTTCTTCACAGCAGCAGACTGCAAGTTCAGCAATCATTTGTAGCTGTCACAGTGGACCTCAGTGGAAGAAAGAAGTCCCACAGGCTTCAGCTGAGCCAAGCTGCTAACTGAAAGTTCTTTGTAATGAACTCACTGCCAAGCAGTAGGTTAACAGTGGATTACCAGGTACACAGTTCTGCCCTGTGGTTTGGTTCATCCTCCTGACAGTAAAAATGGAAATCCTCTGGTGCGTTTTGTGGAAGATGGTTGCTTATGTTAGCAATTTACACTTGCTGTGTTAAGAGTATTTTGGCTTTCAGGTTCCAACTTTGCTTGCATTACACTTCTGAAGATCAAGGGGTATCTAAATGTAGCTTCATCTTCCTCTTCTAGTCTATATTAACACACAAAAGTCACGACCACTCTTAAAGGAAAAAGAGTATTTTCACTGTGTTAAAATGTCCAGGTTTAAGATGATGGTTTCTTATCTCACCTAATGAAAGCGAGGGGAACTTCTGGAGCTGATAAACTGTATTTTACTACTTTGTGATTCTAACACTACCAACTGAAACTGGCATGGAAACATTAATCCACTAGCAATTCAGGCCTCTAATGAAAAGTTATTAGGAATAAATTCTTGCAAGCTGGTATTTAAAAAACCTCACACCACCTCATATAACTTATTTTAAAATGATACTGGAACACTACATACCTTGTCTACATCAGATTCGTAGACTAAGTGCCTGGCTTCAGCTAGTGCATGGTCATAGTCTTGGGGGAGGATCCAGTGCTGGATCTCATCTTTGTCCATCTTTCCATCCTTGTTGAGATCACGAAAATCTGAAAATTGCTCACGCTCTGTAATCACCCAGTCGGGCTCTGGTCCACCCTCTTCATTTGCAAACATATCAGCTGGAGAGGAAATAAGGGTCTTGAGTCCCATTTACTCAGCAAATTAAGCACAAACTAAAGATATTTGCACAGTGTTTCTCATAGGAGACTGAACTTTCCACTCTTTGCACAGTGTCTCTGTACAGAACAAGAAATGTGGGGTGTAAACAGAGTGGCTGTATCTTCTCTCAGGCCTATTTCTCCACTGCTGGTGATTCTGCCCCTTCTCACAGTACCCTGTATCATACCTGTGCACTGCTGGTGGGGCTAACAGCAGAGGTGAGCGTCTTCAAAGGCCATCACCTGCTGAATTTCGGAATGAACAAAATCCTCAAAGGATCTTTGGTTAAACAGCAGTCATAAGCTTTAGCGCTAGGCTCGGTCACACGGGGAGAAAGGAACTCAGCCATTTTATCTTGTCCCTGCCAGCAAATGTCTTCGTGGATAAGATCAGACTCCAGCCAGCAGAGAGTGATTAAAGGAAAAAAAGCACAGGGGGAATTTAGGCAAACAAAAATTGCTAAATGGAACTTGCATGCTTTTGTACTGCTCTTAGAGAAGTCTGTGCAAGAGACATTTGGCTCAGCAGACCAGTTCTCTTTTAATCATGCAGTGCTGTAGCACATTGCAGTAGAAGACACTCCTCCACAAAGACAGACCTGGAGAAGTCATGAGTTACGGTGCACTCTGTGAGGAACCACAGGCACAGTGCACTTGTCACAGACTGGTACCTGGGCAGGGAGCACCGTTTGTGACACAGGATGCAGAGATTACACACGTGAGCTGCTCTGTACATCAGTCCTGTGCCACATTTTGGAAGCATCAGTAGGACCACGCCACAGTGGCAGCTGCTTTCTGCATAAACACGGGAGAGTAGCAGTGATTATTAAAACCAAGTGACTTGTAACTGTTCTTTACATCACAGGCCTTTCCAAACGATGTGTGTCCATGCCATTCTTCTAGTCACTGTAGCCAGACCTTTCCTGCTCATCAGGACTGCTTATTCCTCAAGCCTCCCACTTTTCTATTTAGAATTAAAGCCTGCTTTGTGATACTATTCCTCTCCTCTCCAGTGCCTTCTGGATTTGGTTTTCAAGGATGTGCTAAGGAAAAGTGTACCCACATGGAGGGTCTGAGGGCCAGAGGCTGGCTGGTATTCTGTGGGAAACACAAATGCTGAATTCAAAGCCAGGAATAACCCCCTGACCCTGCAGTGTGAGTGGGTACACTGGGCTGAGGCTCTCCATTGTCACTGTCTACAGTGTCCCTGAAATACTCTGTTACCTGCCCATGCACAGAGAGAATTTAGTTCTCTCTGCCCGATGTTTTTATAGGTATTTCGTTCTGCTGTTTGGGTAAATCTACACCAAATTTTGTAAAAGACAAAATGGGAGGAAAGAAGGAAAAGGAGGGTGGAATCATACTATAACCCTCATGAAATCTCCCCAACAGATACTCCATCTAGAGACGAAAATTTCTGGATTTCTTTTTGTTGTTCCTTATAGACTAGCAAAGAAGAAATTTAGTTTTCTGTTGGCTTCTTAATCCCAACTTCATCAAAATTAAAAAAAAATACATCTGAAAAAGGTAAGTAGGAATATTTTAAACATAGTTTTCTCAACTCATGAAGAAAACTTCAGACAACACATTCACTTTCTTTTTCCATTTTTTAAAGTGCAAATTATATTGTTTATTTGAAGCAACTGACATGTCCTGTCAATTTGATTTTTATCATCCTTGCCAATGTGGGGTGATCGTGACTAGAACACTCTATGTTCCTATCTATAGAAGACAAGAAAAACCAGCATTCACATGGTAACAAATGTTGACAATTACCTTATAATTATATGTAGGTAATGTCACTGAATGAACTGAAATTACTGTGGAAATTATGCTGCTCTGTTATTTCAGTCATAGATGAATAGCATTCACTTTCTGGGCTAAATATAATTTACAAGGAACAGAACCCCCTGGCATTAATTAGCGTGTGTACATTGTTCCTGATTCTACGTGAAGTGATCTTTATAGCACCACTAGAAACAGAAAGAGTCACCCAACTTTGCACCAATGCTTAGTGCTACTTTCTGGATTCAAAACTCATCAAAATATAATGGTATCATCACTACAGAAGTATGGGCTTTACTTACTAATTAAACTAGGAAAAAAACTAGTAGGAACAAGGTGAATTTTCTCTTTTTGCAATGGTTGCTTCCCAGGTGTTTTGGATATTTGAGAACCATCCAAACTTGGGAGAAGACTAATTCATTTTCTGATCCGCCTACACTTCTAAACAATGCCTTCAAACAGAAGCTAATGTGGTATAATATACAGAGAATATCCCTGCCATGAAAAGTGTTATTCCAGATTCCCTTCTTTTGTTCTCATATAACTCTTAGCTGAGTTAAATGAGAGCAAGAGGAGAATTTTGTGTTGTGAAGCGCGAGGAACTTTTCCTGGTCATGTTGCTATCTACCTAAAATGAAATTAAACTTTCTGGGTTGGATGGTTGGTGTAAAATAGTTGAACTGGAACACAGGACTGTTCATCTCTCCGTTGTTAATGCTGCTGCAAATTTGAGAGAATAGGGAAAAATGGACTGGAGATTATATAAGAAACAAGTAACAACACTTACCAATGTACTCGTCTTGATCCACAAAACCATCCTCATTTTTGTCTATGTCTTCTAAGGTTTCCTGGAAAACAATTTTGCATGAAAGTAATCAAGAAAAAAAAGAGAGCTCTGACTTTCTGCCTTCGATCATTTAATGTTCTGAGGTCTTGACCTGCCCCTGTACTTCACTGTACAAGTGAAGGTAGTCTCACTAAGTCCAGCGTGACTGTTGTTTACACAATGAATATACAAATATCCTTTCATGTTGAAAAAATTCCCTGTATGAATGAACTGCTTACGTTAGGGGCAGAGACCAGCCTGCATGAAACACTCAGCTGCTGCATGTCAGCACACCCTCCTTTTATTCTGGTTTAAGTCTGTGCCCCGACATTGTTTCTTGATTCCATTTAGGAGCTGTCTAAGTGCACTTAACAAGTCTTTCTTATATTGAGAGTTCTAAACTAAGTGAACATCATGAAAGGCACCCCTTTCTGTTCCCCATTTAGCTATTATGTGTGTGTCTCTTTCTAAACCCTGCCTGGAAAGGTTAGAGAAGACTTCAAAGTTCATCCATAAAAGTAGAAACAATGGCATTGATTTTGCTTTTCTTACTAAGACAACGATGCTTTTCATGTGCTCAAACTCCTCTGGGTGAAGGAAAGCAGTGAATTCTTCACGAGTGGCAGCCAAGTCTCCATCCAGATCTGCAGTTTTGAATCGCCTTTCATCTCTGGGCAGCATTTTCTTAAAACTGTGCTGATCAGTTGCATCTTGGAATTCTTCTGGATTTTCTACAAACGAATCAAGATGATCTCAGGAGTGTTTTCCTTTAAAACGTACTAGCAAAACACAGCTGCTTAGGTCTAGAAATGAAAAGGTTTATTGCCAGAATAGCAGTTGTTCTAAATGGAAATTCTCTTCCCCATGAAGTTTTAAATTCAGGGGTCAAGTACTTGGTTTGATTTTTAAAGGTGACAGTAGCAGAGGTAAATTTCTGAGCAAGCCTTCTGTTGCAACCCAGAATAATGGATTTTGCAGTATTGTCTATTATCCTTCATAGATTTTTTAAATCTGCCTTTACAAGCACCACTTAGGCAGTATTTGGGGTAGACTTCATTCACAGAAGTTTTCTTCTTCTTTAGGAATCAGTATGATCCACACAACTTTTCAGTTTCAAGAGGAGCAAACCAAGGAAATGTGGTTTTAGAAGGTGGCAGACTGACTGAAATTATCTCAGTGCTACGCCTCTGCTACAGGGAGCCTAACAATTCTTTTCAGTTTAAAACAACGACATTTTTTCAGGGTGTTCAGTAGCATAAAACAAATGGTATTTCATATAATTTTTAAAATAGGATCACTCAACTGACTTTAAAAATGAAAAATACTCCTAATAATTTTACAATTCATACGTTGGGAGACAAACAAAGGTGAAAAAGACCAGACCAGGAATTATAGATGGGAATTTTAGGTATTCATTAACACAAGCCCACAATGCTGCTCTCCAAATCTTGGGGTTTAGAGGGAGCAAAGACAAAGGGCTGAGAAGGGTTCCAGGGATAATGCTGCAGGGACTGCATGTCCAATATTTCCTTCCACAAATGTAACAAGCTCCGCTTTAACCTAAGGTAGATTTTGGAATTATTACTGCTACAGGAAGCTTGCTCTAGAAACTGCCTCTGTGGTAGGTAAATATTGTCTTCTCATTTCCAGTAAGTATAAATGGTCAATTAATACTGATTTGTTGCTCTGTCAGGATTGCCCTTTAGCTTAAGTGATCTCTTCTCCTCCTCCTCCTTCATTAACTTATAAAAGCAAACGGAATGTGGAGGGGGGTGGGGGGAATTCAGGTATATTCTCTAATAAATGTTTCTTTTGCCTGATTTGTTAAGGATTTTCATTTGCAGTTGATCACAGTCTGAAGCATGTTATTCTGCAAGAATGATTTTAATCAATAACTTTGCTATAGCTTAGACACAGACTAAATTTTTAACATCTAGACTTCAGATTTTAGAGACTAAATTCACAAATACAGTTAATTAGACAATATATTATTTTTTAATTAAAGTACCCTTTTTAATGTTAAAAAATAATATACTTCCAACTGGAGGAGATTTTAATTCAGCTGTGTCAGTATATTTAATGATACCTCTACAAAACCTTCTGTGTGCTGGTGACCCATGTGCAAAGGGCTGCAATAAATAACTAAAAAGTGCTTTTGACCTCTGAGCATCTATAAAATTTAATGTGAGCTTTGAGAGTCCTAAGTGTGACACCAAACTCCTGTTGACAGTAAGGCAAGAAATCATATTTTATAATCTCAAAAATCCTTGATCACACAATCTGTTCTCTTACCTAGATAATAACCATATGTGGCTTTTTTGTATTCTTCCCAGGCAATTTTATCATCCTTGTTTAGATCATAGTCTTTCCAAACTTTAGCCACATTTTCATAGATGTAGCGTTTCTGTACTCGCTTAATCCAGGTTTTTAATTCCTCTGTTGTGATATAGCCATCCTTGTTGTCGTCTATTCTATCCACAATCTTCCTGTGAAAAGAGATCAGCAACTTTAAGAGCTGGCAGAAAACCAAACTGCGTGTCAGGCCAATTTTAGTAATCTTTATCTGGCCCTGATTTTCCACAAAAACGGAGTGCCCCAAACTCATAAAGCTGTCCCAGTGGTTAAGGCTTTCCTTCACATCATCTTAAGGAATTTGTCATCGTCTTTTTTACACATCATCTTGAGCAATATGTCTCTATTCGTTATTCAACATTACTACGAATAATTCAAAGGGAACTTGCACGACCAAAATTAGTGAGCAGAGAATACCTGGCTTTCTTAGGTTGTGTCTCCTGTCTTAGGGGGACCTGTTCTCCACTGCCTACGGGGAGTGGCCATGCTGGCTCAGAGCAGGAGACACCAATTTCACTTCAGGACAAAGCCTGAACTCAAACTTGCTGGAGGCAACTGGGCCAAAAATGCAGGACCTGGGGGACACCTGCAGTTCCTCCTTTGGCTTTCCAGCAGACAGACACCAGCGTGAAGTGAGTTATAAGACTGTGTAATGCTGGGGATTTACACCAGGTACAGCCTCCCCTTGCATGCCTGTCCCTCCACTTGTTTCTTTTCTTTCATTCCCAGTGGAAACCAGTACTGCTGGTGTTGCCAGGAATGCCTGTTGTTCACTAAAGCAGCATCAAGCCTGCAGCAGGTCTCCAGCCACTGCTGGCAGCTGGGCTATAAACCTCTGCCCAGTGTAAAGCTCCCAGCCTCAAGCGCTGCTGAATTCAGGAGTGACAGGTCCTGGTGTACTCCCAAGGAAATCTCCATCTTTGAAACATTCTGCACACAGCTGCAGCTGAAAAAAAAAAAAGGACAATGCTCTCTCTACTGCTTACGTTCTCTGCAATTAATCTCTCTGCATTTGATAAACTCCACCATTTTGGGGCTGAGCTTGTAGAACGGGCTTCTGTCCCTGCTCTTGGAATTGGGGCACCGTGGTTCTCTGGCACATCCAGACTGGCTTTGGGCACACCCTTCACCCTGCTCACGAGGTGCAGGGGCAGCCTGTCCGCAGGTGTCCTGTGCCTCATCCAGTGGCTGGCTCACGCCTATGGAATACTGACGTGCCAGTGAAATGAAGGGCTAAGAGTAGGAGCTGAGTTGTCCAAATCCGGACTCAACATTCAACAGGTGAGCTCCCTAAACCTCCAGGCAGCCACAAGACACAGGGAAAAGATCTGCACTTTTAAACTTTCTTTTCAATTCCACATCTTGATTCTCCACAAAGAAACCAAACCTGGCCAACTGGAACTGCTCAAGCAGTGAAGCAATGTCTGTTCCTAAGCCTTTGTTACAAAAGTGGTTGGTGAAATAACAGCAGCAGCTTCTGCTCAACTTCCAGCAATCTTGTGTGAGTCTGATATCATCAAACTGAATTTATGAACACGCTATTTCTGAGCTATGAGGCAAAAAAGGGGCTGCTGAATTTCCTTTCTGAATTAGTAAAGTATGAATTAACCAACTAGAAAACCTTCTGTCTTTTGTATCCATCAGTTGACAATGGTCCCTTTCCCTGCATGACGGACTCTATCAGTCACCAGATTTTCCCCACAAAGAATTTGATTTCACTTGTTTATCTGGTATTTCTTTCTACTGTTAATGTATTAAATGATTATGCTAGTAGCTCTTGGCAACTTACAACATGAAAGAAGTCAGGACTGTGTACCAGAAAACGTTTCATACTTCTTCCTTTTCACCTGTTTTTACAGGCCCATTGCATCCATGAGCACTGTTTTACTCCACTTCTCAGCTGAAGATGGGGACAATGGAACAGTCTTGCCTAGAGGCTCCCAAAGGCACAGGTAAAAAGCTGTTGTATGGACTGTGGATCTCACTTTTTACTGTTATTATTGGGATGAACAATGTGCTGCCACACTTCCTAAGCAAGGTAAAATGGCTTATAAATACAGCAGCACGTACTCTGGTTAGAGCAGCAGACCGTACGTTTCTGTTTTCTCCCAGAAATCATTTTAAAATAGTTTTTGATTAAATCTGCCTTCTTCCTAAAAGCCAATCACTTGCTGAGAAGTGACTCTATTTGTAACCCACTACAGAAGCTGCCCATAACAAAACTGTGGGGAACGGGTTCAGTATAGCTGATTACTAAGCCACAAGATGTTTTTTAAATCCTCTCTTTACCTCCCAGTATGCTGCTATCCAAAATTACAAGGCTGGGAAATGCTGAAAGTTATGAAACTTTCCCAAAGGCCCCCCAGGAACCACATCCCTGATGTTCTGATCACAGTGCTCACCCCACAATGTGTCCTTGGAGGGCCACCTCAGCCACCTCCATTTAAAAGGTTACTGACTGTGGCTATATTTTAAGTGCCTGTGTCACCTGTCCAAAGGACAATCCGTGAGACCACTGGAAGTTAAAACTTCTTCCCTTGCTGAGCTAGCATCCGTAAAAGCTGTTTAAGAACAGCTCTACTGTTAAATCATATCCCCAACAGAATTATCTGTAGTAGTAAGTGCAGACCAATATTAAGAGGGCTTGTACATTTTGGTGATACAACTTGTGAGAATCTAGGTTATAGATCATGTATGCTGAGAACATGGTTTCTTTTGCTCCTTCTTGAAACAGTGAGGATGAAGTCGGTCATTTCTGGTAACTGCTTTATCTGTTTACTCGCTGAGACACATAAATAGTACTGACAGCTTTCAGAAGGATCAAGATCAATCAGTGAGATTACAGTGCTACTGCTTACGATGGGAGTAGATGCAAAATTAGTAAGTGCCACTCCCTGTGGAAGCGAAGGCAGCGGGAATCTTAGTGAGAACGTGCAGATATTTTAAACAATCTTCTTCGTGGTAACTACATGAAAGGATCTTTCTTTAACTCCTATGGAATTTAGTTCTGCTTAGTGACTTGGCTTCCTGTAGGTGTAAAGAAGGGAGAAGCAGTAAAGTAAGGCATGGTCTCTGTTCTTGGCATAAAGAGCAGCATGGAAGTAAGAGCAACTGAAACACGGTGAGCAAAGAAGTCACAAGTGGAAAAGCTGTGGGAAGATGCTTGAAGTGGACTTGTAAACGTAGCTGTGAAGAAGGAGCGGTTTAAACTCGATTAACACTGATACGGTGTGGGCAAGTGTCCCAGAGGCTGGCAGCTGCAGCAGCGAAGCCCTCCGGCAGCAGGTCCAACACCGGGCACAGCACCCGGTGCAGCAGCTCCCTCCGCAAGGCTTATCGCCGTGGGGCCAGAAAAGGCAGGAGAGGAAAACACCGAAGCCATGAATTGTCGGCCGCTCCTTTGCAAAACCGGCGGGGTGTGAGAGAAGCCGAAACCCAGAGGTTCGACCCGCAGGCCACACTGGGGGTCAGGGCACCACAGTGGGGTAGAGGGCACCACTCTGGGGTACGGGGCACCACTCTGGGGCACGGGGCACCACTCTGGGGTACGGGGCACCACTCTGGGG
>VZTG01001874.1:94110-110398 GCA_013397845.1 Melanocharis versteri | reverse complement strand
CCCCTGCCACGTCTGCCGCCCGGGCCGGGCGCTCACCCCAGGCGCTCGCGGCTCTCCTCCGGGCTGAGCTGGTCGAAGCTCCGCGCCTCCTCCTTGCCCAGGAAGGCCTCGTGGTCGTACTGGAAGCCGGGCCGGTCGTCGTGCTGCGCGGCTCCGGGCCGGGCCCGCTCCTGCCGCGCCGTGGGCTTGCCCAGCGCGCCCGCTGCCAGCAGCAGCAGCAGCAGCAGCAGCAGCGCGGCTCTCGATCGGTTTTCCGCTCGACTTTCCGCTCGCTCTCCNCGCTCCGCTCGGCCGTCGGCGGAGCGCCCCGAGCTCAGCGTGGCAGACACCACGGCAGCTGGAAGCAGCGGCTCGGGGCTGTCCCGCCGCTGCTGCTCGCTCATCCCGAGCGCCAGGTTGATGGTGGTTTCTGCTGTCGTCCTGAATCGCTTGGGAAAGGACCAAAGTGTGATTTTTAACACAAACAAACAAACAAAACCCTCCGCCCTGGCTTGAGTGTTGATACCTCAAAAATGCGGGGGGAAAAGGTTGCCAGCACTCTCACAAAGGATATTTATCGTGATGGGGTCACTGTCACCGTCACTGTAAGGGAACCGAGCTCGGGATCCTGAAAATGTAGGAGGGGGAAGCCCAAACCCTATAGCAGAGAAAAAGGTTTTGGTTTGTTTTGTTTAAATTGCAATTTGTTTTGTTCACAGTTGTGAAAGTCTCTAGGCAGAGGTAACTGACATTTGCTGCCAGTCTGATTACTTTTCCTATTTATACACACCATTCACAACTCGAGAAGGAGGGTGTATAGAGGATTGTCGTGGTGTGTGGTACATTGCAGGGTGATGACCCTGTTGCTCAGGGGTCCTGTGGTGACCTGTGCTCCACCACCAAGGCTGGTCTGTCCATTGTCACTTTGGACCTGAGGGTGTTACTGGCTCCAAATTGCAGCAACTGGTTTGTCAGCCCAGTCCACAGGGTACAGAAAATACATAAACCGCATGTCTGATGTGGCCTTTGGGTGTACCACTAACACGGATGTGTGGGGTGCTAAACCAGACCACAGCTTCCCCTTGTGCTGTTGTTACACTAGTAGAACTCCTTTTGACCTAAACCTCCTGCGCAGCTGAGCTGTGCCTGGTAGAGGATTTGGTTGTAATGACTGCACAAATGTGGTGTTGGAGATTTCCACGTATGCTGTTTTCTGCCTTTCGTGACTCGTGCAAGGAGTACATGAGAGCCGTGCAGGGCTAGTGCTGGTTTGCCTCAGAACCATTGGCAACAACAGCAGATTTCAAACATTTAAACAGTCAAATATGTTGGTTTGTTGGTTAATTTGACTGGGAGGAACACGAATGCAGCCCCTTGAGCTCAGTCACGCGAGCTTGCCCTGTAGGCCTGGGCAGTCTGTCCTCTGGGGGTGTTTGTGCATCCACAGCTGAGCAGCAGCCTCACTGCTGTTTGGTGAGAGCTGTGATATGCATGTGGCAGCTTGAAAACGGCTCAGCTGATCAGACCAGCTGTGTTTGACTTTCCAAAGCTAGCGAAATGTAATCCTTCTACTGTGTTTGTGTTTGTTTATTTGTTTGTTATTAAGCATTTACCTTCAAAACAAAGTTTTCATTGACGTATTCAGGAATCTTACATTTGTGCAATAATTCGGATGTGGGGTTTTTTTTTGTGTCTCAGTCTTCTAATATTCCTGTCTCTGATTCCTACATCTATAATATTGTTTTTAATGTTATTCCAGAGTTGGGTTTGTGCTGAGGTGCTGAATTTTTAGCTTGCATATCCACAAGTGCTGGCGTGTGCTGCTAGTTAAGAGACGAGTCACTTGCATGGGTAACAGGTAGGTTTTACTGCCCGTTCACCCCATCAGTGTTGTAATCAAACATCAGCTTGATGCTTGATCTTAGTAACAGAGGGAAATGAAGTTATCTGGGGGATGTGGGAAATGTATCTGTATGTTTTGTTGTCAGAATAATTCGGAAGCACCTCTGTGAGGAAAGCTACAGTGAGAGCAAAGCAGAATGGGCTAAGTGCACACATGGTTGTTCACTGGAAAGCCTCCAGACACCGGGAGGGTTTGCCTCAGGGATATGGGTTCTGCCCGTCGGAACGTTTTAATTTTGCCCTGTGTTTGGGTTCCAGTGAGAGCGAGCCCTGAAATGCAGTGCTCTTATGAAAGATGGGAAATCATGAGTGTTCTGATCCCTCCAGACTTGGTTCGGGACCATTGGTAATAACTATAAAGATTTGATTGATCCAATATGACTTTTTGTGGAAATGGAATGATATTGCCATTACTTGTCCTTAGAGGGCTGAAGTCTGAGATTGTAATGCTGAGAATAGGCTGCACATTCAGTCAGAACAGTTGTTGATCTGGTCAGTCTTAGCATTGCCAGATCTTTGTATCACTCAGATTAACATTTACAGATTTTGCTGTTGGGCTGTCGTGACCTTGAACTCTCAATCCTCTGTGAAGACATGCCTTCAACTCCTTTTATTCAATTCACAAAACGGTAGTTTTCTCTTGAGCTCTTTATCCACAGTGCCTGATTCTTAAAATATTGGTATTTTCTCTTTACAGATACTACTTTGAACATCTCTGAGAGAAACTTACTGCTCTTGAATGATTAATTAGTTTTAGATTTTGTGGTGCTATTTTCACCATCCACACTTCTTTCAATAATGCATCTGAGTTTTATACACAGAAGGTTTCTTTGAAACACTGCAAAATACCAGGTCTGCAACATCGACAGTGTTTTTTAGCAATACATTTACGCAGGAGCAGGCATGCTGGGTAGTTCATAAGCTTTTAATGAAATGCTGGCAGATATTAGGGTTTTATGGGCTGGAAAACAGTGCAAATCAAAGAGCTTTGCTTACTGTTTATAGCATTTTTCCTCTGAATCTAACAGTATTTATCTCACTTTTTCCATCTTGCATTTTGCTCTTCACATATTTACTTTCCCTTTCACTGGTATATTTATAGCCAACAAACTATTTTGTATGAAATATACTTAAGAGTTACAATACTCCTGTCACCATGGGTGTCCAGTCACTGGGACAAAGCCTGAGATGAGTTATTCCACATCTGTCTTTGCCTTCAGTCTGCCTTTATCCTGATGAGGGTACCCATATCTTGCATCTTTGGCCAGTATTTCTGGACATCATTAATTGTGACTTCCCCAAGGCCATGAAAGTAATCCCTAAGGGCTGCTGTGCTTTCTGGCTGCCTGCTGGCTCATACCTGCTCTTGTCACACTTCTAGTAGCAAAGCTCTTTTCGGATCATACCTCTATCAGGATGTTTGTCTAGTTCTGTCTGCTAAAATAGTCAAAATACTTGATGGCATTATGGTATCCCAGTACTACTAGGAGGTAAAAATACATGTCTGAGGGAAGCAGATGGTTTCTAAGTAAACAAAAGAACTTGTTTTTAAGAGAAGCTACAAATGGAAAATATAACTTTTTTTTCTCCTCAATTCTACTATAGTTTGTAAATCCGGAATAATTGCAATATTTCTCAGTACACAGAAAATATGGTTGGTGTGGATGGATATGAGGCTCATGTATGCCACCTCAAATTAAATTATAGAAACACATTTTGTGCTTTTCAGAATTATATTTTACATTCCAGTTAGCCTAATGTGGTTTGCTCAGGTCACAGTATCAGCACTATTTTTTAAAGCTTTGTCTTTTCCTGAGGACACAGAACACCTTCTTCAAACTTGTTGGAAAGTTTTCATTGACACCGATAAACTGCAGCTCAAGCTGTTTGTTTACAGTGCAGCTGTATTTTATTGGAAATGTAACAGTATCAGTATTTCAAAAGGAGATTTTAATGCCTAATTTACTGCGTATTACCTACCATTAGATACCCTGTATTTGTACTTTCATCCAAATTCTGCTGGGTGTTAATTGCTCTCTTCAGCTCGGGTGTACGAGTGTAGATGGGCTGTAACTTTTGTTTCAGGTCCTCTGGGAAAGAGCTCAGAGCACAATCAGATCCCAGCCTGCAAACAGCACCAAAACTTTGCAGGAGAGGAAGTAGGGGAACTTTTAGAGAACCACTTTGATGAGACTTAGTTTTGGCTTGTCCTGACTAGCTGCTTCATCACATCTCTTGTTTTTTTCTTAGCATGGATGTAGCCTACATCACTCCCTCCTCCTTCTCTTCTATTCATCTTTTTGTTTCTAGTTGCCAGAGGAAAGTTTCATGACATAATCTACCCAAAATGTCTGTGGCCTGTGCTATCAACGAGGCTGAGAATCTCATTTGCTCTGTATGATACACCACTTCTCCTTCTCTTTGCCTTTCTCATCTGCTTGTACTGTAAACTCTTTGGCAGGGATTTCTACTGTTCCTACTGATTGGTTTCTGCTTACTGGTGACTGGTTCTGCTGATTTTCTACTGAGCCTGTGAAGTGTCTTTCTTCACTTGGGCATGGTCTGACTTTAAGGTGTCAATAAGCATAGTTAACAACAATTTTGGAGCACTCCTGAAGTTTTTCTCTTATCAGGAATCTTTGTGATTAGTGTTTTTTCGAACATGTACATTTTCAAGTGTATAAAAAGATCCTTTGCTTCTGACAGCGTGAATCCGTGCAATTTGCCCTGGTAATTACTTATGTATGGTGATAACCATAGCAACATCCCAGGTAGATAATGTCATGCAAATTACTGCAGCTCCAGGGATGGGAGATGTTAATACAAGTATGTACTTGCACCCCTGGTCTTCAACATTTTGCAGTGACTTTCCCTTGCCCTCCCCCAAAACATGTTGGTTTAAAATTTCCCTTCCTCACTATGACTGGGAAGCAAAAGAAAACCTCTTGCTATGTTTCTCATCGTTATTCACAGAGGGAGGGGGAGGATGGTCCTTCAGTGTTTCTGTCATGAATAATTTTGTATGCACAGAGGAAATTCCACAGTGTATGTAGGGCATAAAAGTCTAGAGACTTGGATGCACTGCTGGGCCATGTTGTGCTTAAACCCAAGGTCTTGCATTTGCAAACACGGAGTGTGAGCATGTGGGGGTGGAATTGTAGCCACAGATGTTTGGACTGAGGTGTAAAAGTCCTCAAATCAGTTGCAGAAGATACGGGGCAGCAGCTTTGTTGCTCAAAGCAGACACTGCTGTAGCTGAATACTTATCAGGGCCCGTGCATTGTTACTGAAATGAGGAAATAGCAGAGGAGGAGCTGGTAACAGTTATCCCTTGTTTGGTCATAAGCAAGAGCAAAAAAAAAATATATAGGAGAGCTGATCTGCGTATACACTAGTCCTTGTGTAACCTTAGAACCCTGGAGGTATGAAAATAAAGTACGCCTCTAACCTATAACTAGAGTAATTTGTTAAAGGTATAAAAAAAGCAGGAAATTGGTTAAGTAAAGATTTTGCTTTTTTTGGCGAAGAACGAAATTGTCGGTGAATTCGTTTTTCTTTGGAGTTAGTGAGAATGTGGTTTTAGTGCTGCAATCTGTGCTGAGTTGCTGATTACTGAAAGTTGCACTGCCCCAGCCTTTAAATGAGGAAATACCCCGATAAAAGAGAGTGGAGATTTGTGGAGAGTCACAGAAAGACTGGTGCAGGCAGCCAGAGGCACAGCTAGATCACAGTTTGTAAGGTACATGATCCCAAAGCAGGTTGTGCTGCTCTATGGGCCACCACTGATCAGTCTTCATCATGAAAACGTGGTCTGTCTCAAACAGAACCATGGTGGGGAGTGCAAACAAAATTATTGAAGTCACTGAGAATTTTTATTTGTCCTAGAGGTAGTAGACTTAGAGAGTATTAATTGACTGGAGATTAAAATACTGCTAATTTGTGTCCCTTGATATCTGTGCGGGAGGGTTTGCCACTCTCACAGGTCAGCCTGCAAATCCCAGATTGTAAAGTTTAATCTTTTCCCCTCTAATTTCTCTGTGAATTAACAATTCAGCACTTTGCCTGATGGTAGCACTGACAGTGCTGTTCAGCTGTGCCAGCCTCCCAAGCATAGCTGTCGATGGCAGTGGGATTTGAAAGGTACCCATGTCCTGCTAATCCAGTTTGTTGTTAAACCTTGCAGCAGCACCTGAAGTTATGGACACCCCTGATTCACACTGGAGTACTTCTTTCAGAGAAAACCACCTGTTAGGGTGCCTACCTAAGAAAAAGAAACTGGACCAGAACGAAACATGTAAGGTCAGGCTTTTTAATCATCTGACAGAAACTATTGGACCTAGCAAGAGCCAGGAGATCTTGCCTATCTGCCTACTTTGCACATAATGGATATTTCTTTGTAATTTCTATTTTCGGCATGTGATTGTCTGAGAATGACCTCTCCTTAAAACCCAGATCACATCAAAGAGAACAATAGGTGCCTTGGAATTACAGAGATACCCTAACCGAGGCCCTGGCAAGTTAAATACACACTTCTTAAAAATAAAATGTGTAATAACTGCACTGCTAAACCTACTGAAACCCTGTTCACAGGCCAGTTTCATTGACTAACCAGTACCAGAGTCTGAGAAAACACTTGACTGCAGTTATCCAGTCCTCTGCTTCCCATGGCTAGGATGGCTTCTTCAGGACTGAACTGACCTCTTCCTGAGTAAGTATAGGGGATGGTGGGGATCAACACTGGCATAATTTTTGTTTCCTGGTGGTTTTGTTGTGAAAGTGTACCTCTCTATGGTTTTGATTTATTGCTATTATTTACAGAGCAAGGTATGATTAACAATGTTTAAAAGCGAAAAGGCTGCAAGCAACCTAGGAATGTCTGAGCAATGGTGTCAGCTGTTAATGAAACTCGTAGCAATTGAAGATCTTAAAAGTTCATCTCAGAATCTGCTGACATTGCAAAGCTTCCCTCGGAGCTGCAGTAGCATTCCAACACACAGGAGAAAAGCGTGCATGAGAAGAGATCTGTCTAGGTTAATGCCACATGTAGGGCTAGTGTTGGGTTTAGTGACTCTGGTTCCCTGCTCTAGGGAGGGTGCTGCCTTCCTCCATCACATTTTCTGGTTTGCTTCTAGCTCACCACACGAAGCCAGCATGTGAAACCCTGCTATATTAGCCAGCTGGGCAGTTTGTATTTAACAAGTGGGGATGTGTTATCAACCAGCAAAGGAAATAATAACATCAAATTCATAGGTCAAAAAGGCAAGTGTTTGACGAGTATTATTTGATGTACATGATTTTATTTACAGTCTTTTCACTTTTTCTGCCTCAGCAGTTGCTCACCTTTGCTACTTGATGACATGAAGTTCAAGGATACATTGCATTATCACAGACATCAGTGGAGAGAAATTGGCTTGTCATTAATAAAAATTGTAAAACCAACCCTACAATAAACCCTGCTTTTGGCCACGACCTCTGCCTCCTGGATGCAGCAGTGAAACACAGCCCACAGCCCTCGTTGAACATTTTTAACCCAGGGTTAAAATCTCCCTGTGCGAAGGTCAGGTGTTGAAAGGACTCATCACAGGGCTGAGAGATGTGTAAGTGCTGTAGCTGCAGAGCAGCCTGGAATGGAGATATCCAGGGGAATGGAGGAGCTTGGCATTCTTTCCTGGCTCTTTCACAGGGCAAAAGGGGTCTGTTCAGTGTCCAGCGAAATCAGCTGAAAGCATCTTAGTAACTTTATTTTGTCAACGATGCAAAGCAAAGCCGCTCAGCTTTTAGGGCAGGAAGTGCAGTATGCTGGAAGCAATGTGAATTCCTTTTGCTCCTTTTTGCATCACTAATTTTTATTTATCACACAAAATCATAAACTGCACATAAACTTAAATGCAGACATAATGTACATTACTATGATAATAGAGAAGCTGTGCTCCTTTAACCAGACAGATGAAATAGAAATAGACATATTGAATGAGTTCTCCTCAGCGGAATGTTCACATTCCTTATTTTTTCCAAATCTTTAAATTCTAACTTGTCTGTTAAGGATAAAAAAGTATCATTACACTAAAATGTGCTCTCGAAGGACAGCACATCAACTAAATTTCTTCAGACAACAGCATATGAATGTCCAAAGACCTGGTTGAAAGCCTTTCATACAGGGCCTTGCACTCAGTATCTTTTCCAAGTTTTGCTGTAGATTGGCTATTTAGAATTTACAAACCATTCAAGCAGAATAAACAACAACTGCAGTTTTGAATGTGTATAAATTGCACTCTTGTAAGTTGGGTTAGCTGCTTAAAAATATTAATTAAGGGAAGTCTATGTTTCCAGTGATTGTTTAGTTTTGTAGCCATCAAGGTCACAGCACAGCAGGGCTTAACCAATGATAAGTACAGCCAAAGTAGATAGGCAAAGCCAAAACACCTATGGAAAAACGTATTAACTAGTGCCAGAATTGTGAAGTGGAGATTTAGATAAACTGAGTTATGAACTGAAACTGGCTACAGTATAGTTGCAAATGTCAGTGAACCAAACAAGCTCACTCTTTGCCTGTGAAGTAGCGTTGGAACACATCCTGTATGCAGTCTACATTTAAATGTAAATATGGGATTACCTTTTAGGTTGTGAAACAGAATCACACAGGCAACAAACATTACATCTTGGGTCTTCTGTGAGTGAAAACTGTTGTGTCAAATATGGTTAGTTTAGTAGGGTTGATGGGCTTTTTTAGGTTCCTAGAATTTATCTGCCAAGCATAAATAATTATTTAACAACTAATAGGGCGAGGCCAGAAATATAATAGCTTTTATGTTGAAATTAACATCAAGTGATCTGTAGGCATCTGCTAAGCAAGCCAAATGTGGTCTATGTGCTGTATGTTTTGCCTCACTGCCTCAAAATAACAAGCAGTGCTTATATTTGGAGGGGCAGTTTTCCTTGTTGAAGTGGAAAAAAAAGTGTTCTGAGAGAAAATCACTTGCACTGTTAGGATCAAATGTGTGATGAACATTAAATAGCCCTACAAATTTAAATAATGCTCGATGTTGAGATTTCAGCCTTGCAAATGCTCATTTCCTGATGTGTGCTTGCTGTGGTTTGGATGGAAATGGAAGTTCTTTCTCGTTAGAAGGAAAACAAAGTATCACCCAGTATATTCCAGCTCTTAGCTGTTTCAGCTTCCTGCGGCCCACTAAGTGTGGGAGCCTGGGCTCCGGTGATTTTATTTTTTCCATAATGACCAGAAGGGTGAGGGAGTCCTAAGAAAAGCCACTGCATTAAGAAAGCCTGAAAAAGTTCCAAGTAGCAAAGAGCCTTTCCAAGCAGATACTGGCTGTTGCCTTGCAGGGACCTGCATTGTGTGTGTAAGTGTTTGGGTGCTGTGGATGCCAGAACAGAAACTGTACTTCCTTTCCTTGAGAGCACCACTGTTGGCATGGCCTCTTTGCTTTGCTGGCTGTTGCAGTTTGTCTGCTTTCAGGGCCAACCATTCAATCTTTGGCATCTTCTCTAGAGGTCTCGGCCTTTCCTCTGTTTTAAAAGTATTAGAAGGAGGTTGAATTGCCGAGTGGGGAGTGTAATCTTTGTGAGGCCAAGTCTAAAGATGTTAGTGAGCTGAAAGGGCTGCACTGGCAATTTACTGGGTACTATGCAGGAGTGAATGAGAGACTCATATTCATTGTGCTTATGTATGCTCAAGTTCTTTATGTCCATATTTAGATCTATTAACACGATAAGATTAAGCCAACTTGAATTTCTTGAATGAACAAAGCAGTAAATGGCAGAGCCTCAACAACAGACCCCGTAAATGTGTACTACCACCAGCAGCATGACTAACGCTGGACCCGAGATCCTGTGGGGTTTGGCAGTGACACAGAAGACGCTGTTCTGAACAAGCTGGATTCCCTTTCGTGCAGGAGCCTTGGCACCAACCTCCCTGTAAGCTGGCTCGGGCTTTTATGGGGGCACTGAAGGCTGGGCTCTGTGCTGGACTCAGTGTCTCTGCCCCAGGCTTTCCTGAATATGGGAGTGCAGCCTCAGGCTGCTCTGGTTCACCCTGCCAGGAGTCCCTGGGAATTTGTCTGCCAGCTGAGTTAGCCAGAACACACAGTGCTCCAGCCAAAGTCAACTTCCCCCTGTGAGGGTGACCTCAGTGAGGAAATGTCAGATGCTGCCTAGGCAGCTCACCCCTCCCAGCAGGGATTTCCCCAGAAGGTAAGTGGCAGAAATTTCTGTCCTGTGCTGGCAACTCCGAAGGACAGAGTTAGAGAAATAGGACAAAACATTTGGAGGAGGAGAGCTGTTGCATTGGCAAATCATGGAGCAATAGAAGCATAGAATGGTTTGAGTTGAAAGGGACCTCTAGGGCATCATCTAGCTCCAAACCCCTGCCATGGGCAGGGACATCTTCACCAGAAGCCACGTTTAGACTGTGACATTTTTCTTTGCTGCTTCAAAGCCCAGATGATGAGAAGGAAGGAATTCTGTTTGCAAAGGCCTCTTCTTAGCTTTCTGTATTGACGCAGTGCACAAAGGAGTTTGGAGTGTCCTGGGGCGGGAATGCTACAGGAATTTTTGTCCACAGATGATGGTCCTTGTCTAGCACAGGTAGAGCTAGCAATATCCAGACTGGATAGAGAGTGGACAGCCGGTTCTGTTGTTTGGATATGGTGGCCCTGACTGCTGCAGGGACTAAGCGTGGACTTCATTCTGGGTGGTATAGTTGGGCTTCATTGCAGGCATTCATGTGATGTGAGTGAGGAAGTTTCTCTGTGCCCTTTGGTCTTGGTTTTCTGTGGGGAACGTGAATTGCCAATTCCAAATAACAACATGTAAGAGCTCCTGTGATGAGGGTGTGTCACAGCCCATTCAGCTTTACTTTGATGATTAGGTTACTGCTTTTAGTACAAAACACATAGCAAAGCAGTCATTTCTATGCCTGTTCTAGGGTGGTGCATTACTGCATTTGAACACTTGACATGAGCATAATTTACACACAGTCACTGCTTTGTCTGCCATGAAAAACAAACCCTCTACCAGCAGATGCAAGAAGTCTTCTAAAGATTTCATGTTATTAATGTTTACAGCATTTGTTGTAGTGCTGCCTGTTAATTACCACATTTAAGAGTGTGCCCTTCTGCTGTGAGGGGTAGGCGTCTATTTGGAGTGATGCTTCTGGAAAGAATGTTGACACTAATTCAGCATTGCTGCGTCTGGAAAGATGCTGCTCTCAAGCAAAGTGCAAACTGGGACTAAGCCTGCTGTGAAAAGTGACACTAACCTGGTGTAAAAACGGCAGTGGGGGAGAAGTAGACCCCCTGGTTTCAGAGGCTTCCTGCAGTCCCAGTGCAATACAAGTCAGTGAGAAAATAGGCCATGTGTTGGAGGGAGCACACTTGCTAAGGCTATGAGGCAGACACTGGTCAAAGGAGGGTGTATGCAGATCTGAAACTCTGTCTGTAGCCCTTACCATCCTCCAGACAGTAAATTCTTCCTCCCCTCCCAGAGGAGTGCCTCCTACTGTAGCCAGGCATTTTACTGGGAGTGCACAAATTCCTGGCTAAAGAGCAGTGCTTTCTTCTGTCTGTTTTCCTTCTGAAGGTGACTCTAACCATTTATTTCTTCTTTTGGCTGTCCTTCATGCTTCCGTCTGACCATTTCTTCCTGTGTGAGGGGAAAACCCTGCTGTGTCTCCAAGTTCAGACCCTGTGGCCATCAGGGAGTTGTGCAGGGCCCTGCACAGAGGCATCACACAGGTGGTGGAAAGGTGAGGAAAGGTGGCATCATTCAGTGAAAAGAAAAAAAGTCAAGGAGTCCCTAACTTGGCATCACACCCTCTTACTGTTCTTGTTCCCTGCATCCCCTTGCTGTCCTGTGGCTGGCAGGCAGGGACCCTGGGCCTGATGAGATGCCGTGCACTTGTTAAGAAGCAGCTGTAACTACCTCAGTGGTGTCTGAGACACAGCCAGCCCCACTCTTGTATATTTTGATTCTGTGTGCTGCTCTTCAAAGAGTGGAATTATTAGGTTCTCCGGAAAAATTACAGTTTGGCCTGTCTTTGTGCATCTGTCTCTCGCTGTGATCAGGGACTCTTTTTTGGTTTGGGTCTGTCTTTATCTCCATAGGTCTACCCGACAGAATGGAGGTGTGATTGTAGCATGTTGGCCTGTCTTAATTTAACCATCAGAGGTAATAGCAGCAGTGAGGAGGCAGCAGCACTGGCCAGCAACCAAGTTGTAAAGTCTCCAGAGACCTTGTGTGTATATCTCAAGGTATGTTGGCACTGCAGCAACTGCTGCTTGCAGAGATACCCTGAGATAGCTGTTAATAATTTCACGATGAGTGAATGGTTACTTAGCAATGGCTGAGTTCAATAATGGTCACACAGTTTATTCTGTGCCTTGGGTGAGTTTTGCAGCTTGAATGCCACGCTGCTGTGGATGGGATGCACTGGTTTTAGCTAGCAGGAAACAGGGATAGCACTTGCATGAGCAATATGAATGTTCATCCAGACACATCCTCGGCACTTATGGAACCAGTGCTAAGAGACTAAAGGTGGAAGATGAGGCAAACAAAGAGAAGACTGGCTCTATCTAAAGCAACTCTATTTTTTTGTTTCCACTCCAGTGCTGGAAATATGAGCCCACGCCAGAAAAATGATGACCAGGACTGTCGAAACCCTCCCACGGTGCCTGATTGTGGAAGATACGAAGTGCTGGCAGAGACTGTGTCGTGCTGCAGAACAACCTGCCAGTGCCTCAGAAGTGGTAGAAATAGAGCATGAAAAGCGGGCCTCCAAGCCCGGCTGACGACGTGCGGCTGTTACCTGCCACAGACCGGTCCCGGGGGCTCTCCTGGTTTGCCCTGTGGCATGGCTTATGTAAGCTGTCAGACTAATGAGGGCCCGCAGAGCTGAACGGAGTGCCTGGGCTCGGCTCTGCCAGCCGGTGCTTCTCGCCGAGCTCTGCCTGCCTGCTGAAGCCTACAGCTTGGTTCCCTCATCCTTGCGGGTGGGTTTGGGGTGCTGAACCAGGCACCACCTTTCTGTGCCCGTTCTCTTTCCTGACAAAGGGCTCAGCTTCCCATTCAGTCCAGCATAACTGGACCTTTGGACTTGAAAATAATCTCAGTGTTTCAGCTAGCAAGATTTTTCCTCAGGACTTCTTCTCGCATTCTACTTTGAGCATAATTTTTACATGATCCTAAATTTGATAGGGCAGTGGGAATGCCCTGCATATGGAGATGGCCCTTATATTATAAATAGCTGGCTTTGGCTACAATGTGTTATAGATGAGGTGCACTGCAGTTTTTCAGGAGTCATTCAAGCGTGCTCCCCATAGGTGTAGACTGGCTGTGTATCACTAGCCAGTGGAGCTTTGCCACAAGAGATGTGATCCAGATTTGGGACAAGTGCCTGGCCTGGATCTTTCTGAATCAATGTCACACACGGAAAAAGCACTCGGCACCGTGGGTGAAGCTTGCCGAGGCCAACAGGAGCGATGAAACAAGTGATGTGGAAGCCGGGCCGTTTGCCCCGCGGTTCTGAGCTGGAGCCGCCAGTTTCCCGCAGGTGAGTCTGGAGCTCCAGAGCCTCCCTCCCTGCTCTGTGCTTGGCTCCCTCCAGCCGCCAGCCCGCACTGCAGCAGCCCCACCTGCTGTCGGACGGGCAGGACGCGGCTCCCTCCTTCCCTGCCGCCTGCCCGTGCCCTGGAAGTGACTCACTTCACATCCCTTATCGCCCTCTCTCACCCCCGTGCTCCCTTTCACGCTCACTTCTTTGCGGTCCTTGTGTTTGTCATCTCCTGTGTTGACTCTTAGGATATCTTATCGCTGCTTGTAAAGCGCTAAGTAAATTTACACACACTCTAAGTGCTTGATAGTAATAACAGCACTAATCTTTTGCTTTTACTAGCATCTGATTTCAAGAGCTCGCAGTGAAGAAAAAGTTACAAAGGCAAAGGTATAACTAAGGTTCCTGAGATGGTTTTATTCTAAACCGAGGAGGGTGACTTCATGTTTGAAGTTTTTTCTCTCTAGAAATAAGAGCATCACGTACGAGTCTGCCCAGAATAAGAAAGAAAATAAATGAGACTTTTTAATTGACGATACTTGTAAAAAAGACAGGGTGATAAACGATGTATTAAGGTACTTTTTCTTAAATTATGCTGCTGCTTCTTTCAGTTTGAGATGAGTACAATGATCAGGCTTATTTACACCGCAGAATTACTGAGATGAGCATGCTTTTGGAGCAGAAAAAGATTTTTATGTCTAAAGGCTTTCTTTTGTGTATATATATATATATATAATTTTTATATATATATAAGGGACTTTTATGTCTAAAGGCTTTCTTTTATATATATATATATAATTTTTTTATATATATAAGGACCAATTCTGCAAGATACTTCAGCTCATGCCAGTTTTCAACAACAGTTTTGTTTTAGTCGATGTGGATGTTGCTGAATCAGGGTCTAGACCATCAACTTTTCTTCCCCTAGAAAAAAACCCTACGGTTACAATGATCACTATTTTCCCAAGTACCTTATTTTAGAAGAATTTGTTAGCCTACAGTGTGACATACTGCATTGCATTTGGGAGTGGGGAGCGACTGAAGCCAGCAAAACTTGCCTCTGGAATGAGATTCCAAACACTTTGTTTATGAGGAGTCTTTAGATTCATGCATTTAGAAATGTGAAATTGAGAGTGCATGCACTTATGCGTTGTTATTCCTTCTTGTAGGACATGGTATGCACGGGTAGAAGTAGAGTGAAAAAGTGTTGTTATTTAGTTTGGGGGAATGTCGGGATAGTTGATATAATTTGTTTCCAAAGCAAGTAGAATTAAAGTTCAGGCATTAACTGAGATGGACAAAGCTTCCTCCAAGATACCTACTCTGCAAAAAGCCAGCAAAGAAGGCTCCAGCTGACATTGTGAAACCCTTTGTATTTGTGACATAGCAGTGTTTAACACCTGGACTTATAAAATTTTTATAAAAAATCTGTTATTAAGCCTCCACATGTCATTTTGATAGGCTGATAGGAGAGTTAATAGACAGTGTTAAGCATCTGCTCATTTCCTGCACATTGAGAGTTGGATTCATCAGTGAAGCAAGATTTTAAAATATTATAAAACAAAAAATGCTTAACCACACGTTCTGAACACATAACAAAGGTATTTCTTTTATTCATGAATATAATACACTTCCTCTCAAAAGATGGTTTAGACCTTAATTTTTAAGAAGGATGTTTGGATTTCTTAGATGAGTGAATGTTTTTGCTCGTGTCTCTGCCTGATCTGCTTTGTGCCTGTGTAACCCAGCAGGGAGAGCACAGCACTTTTTGATATTCTCAGACGGGCTGAATGTACCTTGCTTTGAAGTCGAGGGAGGCACAGTAGTGGTTCGTGTGCCGTGTGCAGGTTCTCCACTGAGGTTACACTTTACCCCACAAGAACTTAAAATGTCACAACTGCCACAAAGTGCAGCAAGTCCAGAAACTCAGGGCAAGATGTACAAAGTAAAGAGGAGAGGGAACAATGAAGCTGCTGCTTTTCTTGATGTCTTTTGAAATGTGGCCATAGGTCATATCTACGCATTAGAAATGACTTATGATAGACTCATATAGGTATAGATGATGTTTCACTCAGTACCAAGTGGCTGGAATTTGAATTGTTTTCTTAGTATAAAGCATCTTAGTGGGTACCTCTGATGCCAGAGTCATCGCAGTGGTGTGTAACAAGTAAGAATGTGCCCTGGCTTTACCTTACAGGCAGGACAGTCCTTCCCTTTCTAGGAATATTAGATTCATTTATCTTGGAATCCAGAAGTTCTCAGGCTGAGACATCTGCTAGCAACAGCTGTGTGGCAACTCAGTGTTTTGATGTCTGTAATATTCCTATGTGAGTGCAAAGTAGATTCAGATGTTTGGAAAATTGCAAAAGGGATAAAAAAAGTACATTTTTGTGAGGAATTCAGTAGGCAAGCGGGTCATCCTTTACCATAGTTCATTATCCAAGTAATGTAGTAAAGGCTGGTGAACAGGAATCTGGACCTCTGAAGGATGAAGCATCATGACAGTCTTTGTGGAAAGTCTTGTTTCTGTTACTAGGCACAGCTCCTAACCAAATAGAGGACTCTGAAGTGATTGATTAATCTCTTCTTCAAATGCATGTAAATAAGTTGGAGACTTTTTATAAACATGGCAGTTAAACAAATGTATGATCGTGTCTATGCATGAGCTCCTGTCAGTCTGCTCGCTCAAGAATGTGGCAAAGGAAGTGTATTGAGTGGTATTTTGTTGTTTACCCAGGGTTTTAGCTAAGCACGTTAGAAAGGTCTGAGTCAGCCAACAATCTGGCTATCCCTGGATTACATGGCTGAGGTAAGATTTGTAAGAGGAAGTTTTTAGTTTAT
>VZTG01001874.1:12694-93979 GCA_013397845.1 Melanocharis versteri | reverse complement strand
AAATATTATAAAACAAAAAATGCTTAACCACACGTTCTGAACACATAACAAAGGTATTTATTTTATTCATGAATATAATACACTTCCTCTCAAAAGATGGTTTAGACCTTAATTTTTAAGAAGGATGTTTAGATTTCTGAGATGAGTGAATGTTTTTGCTCGTGTCTCTGCCTGATCTGCTTTGTGCCTGTGTAACCCAGCAGGGAGAGCACAGCACTTTTTGATATTCTCAGACGGGCTGAATGTACCTTGCTTTGAAGTCGAGGGAGGCACAGTAGTGGTTCGTGTGCCGTGTGCAGGTTCTCCACTGAGGTTACACTTTACCCCACAAGAACTTAAAATGTCACAACTGCCACAAAGTGCAGCAAGTCCAGAAACTCAGGGCAAGATGTACAAAGTAAAGAGGAGAGGGAACAATGAAGCTGCTGCTTTTCTTAATGTCTTTTGGAATGTGGCCGTAGGTCATATCTACACATTAGGAATGACTTATGATAGACTCATATAGGTATAGATGATGTTTCACTCAGTACCAAGTGGCTGGAATTTGAATTGTTTTCTTAGTATAAAGCATCTTAGTGGGTACCTCTGATGCCAGAGTCATCGCAGTGGTGTGTAACAAGTAAGAATGTGCCCTGGCTTTACCTTACAGGCAGGACAGTCCTTCCCTTTCTAGGAATATTAGATTCATTTATCTTGGAATCCAGAAGTTCTCAGGCTGAGACATCTGCTAGCAACAGCTGTGTGGCAACTCAATGTTTTGGTGTCTGTAATATTCCTATTATAGGAATGTGTGCAATGAGTGCAAAGTAGATTCAGATGTTTGGAAAATTGCAAAAGGGATGAAAAAAGTACATTTTTGTGAGGAATTCAGTAGGCAAGCGGGTCATCCTTTACCATAGTTCTGTATCCAAGTAATGTAGTAAAGGCTGGTGAACAGGAATCTGGACCTCTGAAGGATGAAGCATCATGACAGTCTTTGTGGAAAGTCTTGTTTCTGTTACTAGGCACAGCTCCTAACCAAATAGAGGACTCTGAAGTGATTGATTAATCTCTTCTTCAAATGCATGTAAATAAGTTGGAGACTTTTTATAAACATGGCAGTTAAACAAATGTATGATCGTGTCTATGCATGGGCTCCTGTCAGTCTGCTCGCTCAAGAATGTGGCAAAGGAAGTGTATTGAGTGGTATTTTGTTGTTTACCCAGGGTTTTAGCTAAGCACGTTAGAAAGGTCTGAGTCAGCCAACAATCTGGCTATCCCTGGATTACATGGCTGAGGTAAGATTTGTAAGAGGAAGTTTTTAGTTTATGAAATCTACAGCTAGAGTTGGGAAAAAAATACACAGCATTCTGGGCATATGAACCATCCTTTGGGCACTCAAGAGGGATTGATGGCAGCATTTGCTACGTTGAAAGCTCAGTGGATGTGAACTTATGTCTGTTTGGCTCAATTACTGTGCTCTGAGCAGTGTAATTTAAATATTGTGTGTTTCCGGAAGGTTAGCGTTGCTGGTACACTTCATGCTCTTCACTGTAAAAAGCAAGCACTTTAAAAACAAGTGACAATCTCCCATTTGCCACTATGCAATCAGTGAAACTGTTCGGTTGAGATCGAAATTTTCGAGGCTAAAGTCAATTGGGGGGGGGGTTTCTTAAATTTGTTAGTCCACGTGAAACAGATGCAGAAATGACACCGTGAGGCCGGTGATAAGGGGCAGGCAGCACTCCAGCCAAGCTGGGGGCTAAATTTATTTAAATAAACAATACTTTCAGGCAAAAGGCTGTGCCCTGGGGGCAGGATTGCCCACCCTTGCACAGTTCAGAAACTTGTCAAAGATCTGTCACTGAGGCAGACGCTGGCTGGGTGGTATCACCCAGACATAAATTCTGCAGCTTCCCTGGGAGCTTCGTGCTGCCATTTTCCTGGTAGCAATACCCCGTGTTCCACCTGGAGCAAGCCATGATTTTACTAGCAAGGAGTAGCTCCTTGTAAGCACCCTGAGGTCAATGCCTGTTGGTGGGATCATGAGGATAATCCCTTCTCCAGGCACCCTTACACGTTGCTGTGCAGCAGGGAAAGGTATGGAGCCAGCATACATTTATCTATACATTTATATATATTTATAGAGCAGCGCTGGCACAATTCCAGTGAGGGAGAGCAGAACACACACAGGTTGCTGTGCAGCTGGTCATTGCACAGTGAATTCACCTAAGCCATTGCAATAATTTATTCCTGTAGCTGTGTTTAGGATGCAATCCCGGTCTTGAACATCATCAGAATGTAAAGTAAAGCTCATTTTTGTGCTTTTGAATTTTAGATCTTATTACCAGTTTCCTAGCAAACTTTTGGAAGTCCAGCTGTAAATAGCAGACTTTACAGAATGGCTGTATATATATATTTAGATTATCTTCTTGACTTCCAATCACTTCAGTGAAGTGGCCTATGATTTTTATGTTATAGGACATAGCAAAAGATGCACCTGCCAGTTTTATTTCTGTTTTTATATTGTTGGAAGAGGTTTGGAAGTTTGATCTAAGTATATTTCCAAAAGTTGAGATGCTCCTCTGAATCTTTCCAATTTGCTTGAGGAATATTGTGATGGGGTTTTTTTTGCTGGAGGGCAGCCTAGGGTCTTAAAGGTCTGCTTGAGACTTACAATCTCTGATTCTTGGAATCAAAATGTAGAGCCCAAATTGTGAGCACCTATATGGGGGTTTCTAGTGATCGCAGTGAAAATCTCGTATGAAATGTGTGCTGTCACATTCTGTGTTGTCTTCTGGGCAGATCAAAAATATCAACATTTCTCATGGAATAACTCTATTTTTGACTCAGTAGCAAATAAGCAGGAGCTGGACATGACATAGAACGGAAAAGAAAATGAAATATGAACAAGAAGAAATCTTTCTTTAGCCATTTACAGAGTAGCCATTTGTCAGCATCTGGTAAGTATATATCTATTTTAAGGAGTAGAAGAACATTTGAAATGTGCCACTCATATGTGATTTGAGTCCTAAATGTACCCTGTGGTTGTGAGTCTGTCTTTATCATATTGCAGTGTCCTGCCCCAAAGCCTTTTGGTCACGTAAACTTATCTCAGATTTAATTTTCTTTCAGTTGTAGTATTAATTCAGGGGTTGTTACAGTTTGTTTGCTTTAAAAAAATCTGTGTGATTTTTCTTTGCATTTTGCAAACCTCATCATTTTGGAATCCTAAATGAACTGTTAAAAGAACTATTTATTATAACCCTATTATATGGATACATTTTGACAAAGAATGTGCATGAGCTTGATGGTGCATCAAAGCAAAAAAACCAAAATGGGCTTTGACTTTAAGGAAAAGACTTGAACCACTGTCAAGATCAAAGTATATTTCATGTACTGGAGTCCTGATTCAGCAAAGCATGTAAGAAAGAATTTCAGACACAGTGAGCTTTGGTGGCAGCCAGTGAGCATGATTGCATTCACTGCTGGGATTCTGGCTTCTCAAAAATCCCAACCAAACAAAACAGTTGCCAACAATGAAGCCATCAAAAATATTGTAATCTTCCTTCATTTTCACATCCTTGCACAGCATTCCTTACACAGTTTGCATTATTCATAATGAATTGCTTTAATCAGAAGGACTTAAAGTTTTAAAAGTTCCTGCATTTGCAGATCTGTTTCTCTTGGTAAACGTGCCTGGGTGACGGGAAAGAGCTTGTGTGCTTTTCCATGTCCTAGTAATCTTTTAATCAAATAGTAATGCTTCATGCAACAGACTTACTGCTCTTCCTCCTTCTCCATCACCAAGAGTCTTAGAATATGTATGCTGACACCAAATAAATGAAAGCAGGACTTTTTTTCTTAATGGAAAATGCCTGGTGAGACACTCTGGTTCCCTACATCCCTCTTTGTCTTTCAAGCAGACCAGTGAGGGCTTTCAGCCAGACAAATGTTTTATGGCAATAGTGCTTTATGTTTTCGTAACACCCTTCTTCTAAGGGTCTAAAATGCTTTACAGCACTAATAAATTAAGCCTTACCACATCCTATGTGGTAGGTAACTATTGTGCTCCTTTCATGGGAGCAGACTTTGTGGGATAATCTGCATTCAACATGCCAGCACACTGTGAGCAGCCACTCAGGGCTCCATCCCAGAATGATCATGTGAATGCTGTCTACAATGGAGTCTATAAAAGGGGTATCTACAAGGCAAAGCACTAGGACTTTTAGGAGCAGTGTTTGTCTTTGGACCTTGTGCAGAGAGGTTTAAAAAAAAATTGTGATGAAAACTGTGATTAGGCACCAAGAAAAGTCTCAGAAATAATTTGAGACGAAAAACCCTAATAAATGTTGAGATGAAGGTACATCAGTCTGGAAAGAATGGTAGCATGGAAGATGGTCTGGGGAGTCAAAGGAAAGGTTTTAGAGTGGAGGAACCATGACTGGATTTTCTTGGCTGCAATTCAAAATGTACAGGATTATCTGGTCACCCCACAATACTTCAGCTGAGATAAAAAAAGTCATGACATTGTTAACTATGCTCATTCCCAACCTGAAACCTAAATAACTCTAGGCAGCTGCCCTAACTCAGCTTTTAAATCACCACAACTGAGCTGCAGGTCTGGGTGGTTAAATGAACAACTAAAAGACTTCATGTATTTGTGTCTGAAATCTGACTGGTGGCACCCCACAAGCCCGTGCAGATGTGCTAAACCATCCCTTTTGCTCATGTCCCTTTGGAGTCTGCAGGGACAATGACCACTTAGGTTTGAGGAAACGCCACATCGTGGAAGAAACTGTGACACCAAACACGTGAATCCTCAGGAACAGAAAAATCTAAATTACTTTTAAAATTAAGCTCGGTCGTTGTATGGATGGGCATGTGGGGTGTGATGGTCTGGATTAGCTGGGCTTGAGACATTGATCAGGGAGGGACCCCTCCCGAGGTAAATTAACATCATGTGATAAACTCAGTGCTTCATGGCATGCTTTTTGTGAAGTTGTTAAAAAAATCATATCATACAGGGATAACCTCATTATTCTGTTAAGATGAAGCACAGAATACAGGCACCAAGGAATATCTTCTGTTCTGAAATATTCATAAGTTTTTTTGTTTTCTTTTTCTACTGACACAAACAGTCAAAAAGCAGCCTGGAGGAAATGTCCTTCTCTTTTGGAAAATGAGTTGGTAATTTATTCACATAAGGCCATGTAGTCATTTTGAATTAGCACATTGTGGAATCTACTAATAAAATGAAGTCAGTTTACATTTTAAACAACCTTTAATATTTGTAAAAGTAAATATCCCTTAATTTCTCAGCAATTTAGATGTAATGGAAATTGTCAGAAATTTTAATTTCTCCCCGTTTAGCTCACTCACAATGGCTGTCAAACAGTCAAGTGATATGACGTAAAGTACTGCTAATCGTTTCAGCACAAGACAGTACTTCAAAGGTAAGGCAAAGGATGTGCAGACACTAATGAAATTTTATTATCAGAACATAGAATTAGAATTGTGACAAGAGACAATGGTTGCAGTGACATGCAGCTAGAATGTTAAGCTTCTGAAATCTCCAGGCTGAGTCTCGCAGACAAAAATAGCTAAAGCTACAGACTTCTTAATAGTCTTAAATGGAAATTGAATGGGCTCAATTAATCAAATGAACAAACCGTAGGAGATTACCAAAAAGGGCTCATTCTGTATTTTCAGGCTATTAACCTGCATGGCCACTGTGTCCTGTTTATAATGGTGTGGTTTGAAATCCATGTGTTGCTTCTCTGAAAGTACGTGTTTTTGTAATTCATAGGAAAACATGGAAAGACCGTAAGACAGCGTGGCATGATGATTTTTGTGAGCACCTACTTTGGCAGACCCCACCTAAAGGGAGTCTTATTTCACATGATCAAGCCAATTCTGTCTGAGAGACAGGACTGCAATATTTCTGAATATGTGAGCATGAGGAGTTTGCTTCAGGGCAGATCACTGGTGCCCCCAGCTTATCCAAGGTAAAATGATGAATTTAAACAACACATGGGCATCCCTTAATATTTTGGTGTTCACTAAAAGAGTATCTACTGTACAGAAACCTGTGATGATCTCTCAGGTGTTAAAGAAGAGACAGGTTTGATGTTAGTGGGTTCACTTGAATTGAGTCCTAAAGTATTTGTAAAGTAACTGTCATTATCCTCTCCTCATTCTTCTAATTCTCTGAACTGTGCTGTGTGTCCTGTTGCCTTGTGAACCTCGGCAGCTGCAAGAGGAAATAAAAAATGCCACGTGGAATTTATTAGGTTTGCTTCCTTTTGAACGTGAGTTAAACTTGGGTAAGAGGGATCAAAGCCTGGAAAATTTTCTCTCTTTTGGAGGGGACCTGTCCACTGATATTAGGAACCTGGTCTCTGATTCTCAGATCAGTCCCGCTTACAATGCCATCAGAGATAAAAAAGTGTTTGAGAAGGATTGAAAACAAAAGATACCCACCATTATATTCCGTAAGTGTGCTTTGGGCCCTTTTAGAGAATGTCAGTTCCCTTGGAGTTCTGTGCAAATATAAGGGCTTTATGAAAACTCACACCCAGCATGGATGTGATAGTAAGGAGTTCTGCTGCAACGTGCACAGGACACAGCCCAGCAAAAAGTCTGCCCTGGCTTTCCTTCCTCCACCTGCAGAGTAGCTATTGGCATTGGGGAAGGACACAGAAGTGTTTTGAGTGTAGAACAGACTGGAAAATTGTTAGTAAACTCCTCTAGTTGTACTGATGTCCTTATAGTACAATTTCTAGCTTCATTTTAAACAGGGGTGGAAGGTGTATTGTTCTATCTAGGAGATAATCCTGCACTCCGATGGATCTCTTGGCAAGAAGGGAGACTTCCCTCTGCATAAGGAAAAGGGCACAAAAATCACTGAATTTGTTAGCCCTACCACAGAATTCCATGAAACTAGCAATAGCATTGCCTCCTAAATAAACAGGCGGGGCCACAGTATATATCTCTAAGATGTTGCTTTGGCCTGGCAGGAAAGTCCAGATTTTGAGTCCTAGTCAAGACTGCCTGTACCTGGTGCTGTCTGCTCAGAGCTGCTGCATTTTTGTTCCAGGGAATGTGGCTGTATCCCACTGTCCCTTTCCCTGTTCTCTTCCTACGGTGGCTGCATTTTATTTTTCCTGTTTTCTCTTAAAATCTTCCATTTTCTCTCTCTCTCTTTGATTTTCTATCCCTGTAGTTTTTATCCTTGCGAGGGCCCTCTCCAGGGTCCGAAAATAGATGATTCCCGTTCCCTTGTGCTATTTCCTGTGCCACACTGCCACTCCCCTGCCAGTGAGGAGTGTAAACATGTAAGGATTCAAGCTATGCTAGTACAGATGCTTGCCAAGGGCAAACTGTAACCCAGAGTGCTTGATCATTAGCTGAAAGCAAACTGCACATCGTACATGCACATATGTTGTCTGTTTACAGCTTTGATTCCATTGCTAAGTTATGCAAGTCTACCAGTCAGGGAACAAAACCAATACCACATATGTTTGGTGACTGACCAAAAACATGATTTGTCCTCACAATAAAAAAAGGTGGGAGAGGGGGGAGAGAGTCAAAAGCTTGTATTCCTTTTAGTAATGCGATTTGGAACAGGGGTGACGCATGGTTTGAAAATATTTTGGTTGTTGTGTTAATAGTAAAAGCAGAGCAAATTCTGAATGGGCAACACTCAGCTGTGTTGCTGCAGGGAGAGCAAACATTGCCACATGGCTTGTGCAACGCAGCCAGCACTGAGCCTGCCCTGAAAATCTGCACCAAACTGCTCCACAGAATTGGCCTCCAAAGGAACAGCTCCCACTAAGTTTCAGAGTCTCACAGGATGCAGCGGAATGCTCTGGAGAATTGGGCAGAAAAGGAATCCTTCTGACTTGTTTGTTCAGGAAAGAAGTTCTCTGTTCTCCTGGCCGAAACCTGGAGCGGAAGGTTCTGGGCCACAGTGACGTGGCCTCTATCCCTCAGCTCCAGTGTCCTGGGGTGGCAGCTCTCTCCTCACTGACGAGGTGTTGAAGGATTAATAAATTTGAGACTGTAATGTGCTTTGGGGTCACAAAGACGTTTAAAATGGATGGATCCGTAGTTCTGCCTGTCGTTTCCACTGCCAGCTCCTCTGATACCTTAAAGCCCCCATCAGTGATGGCAGGGAAGCTTTATGGGAATGTAGAGTCTCACCACAAGGGCAAGGGAGTGTGTGACTGCCTAGCAGAGAGCTTCTTATCTTCCTATGGTATTCTTGAACAATAAACTTCCCTTGATGTGCAAAACCTCTTTCACGTAAAATTCACCTATATCTTGGAAGGACTGTTAATTAGACAAAAGGAAAATTCAGATTAAAAATGTGTTCTTGCTAGGAGCAAGAAATTGTTGTCCTGGCAACAACAAGCATCTATGTTTTTCTCTCTCTTGTTTTTTTTGAATATTTTTTTTCTCTTTTTTCCCCTTTTTACTCTTTTTTATCTTTTTTTTTGGTCTCTTTTTTTCTCTTCCTTTTTCTTTTCTTTTTTTTTTTTTTTTTTTTTTCATGGCAAACANTTTTTTTTTTTTTTTTGCCTCTTTTTCTTCCCTCTCTTTTTTCTGTCTTTTTTCTTTTATTGGGAGAGGGACCTTGCCTTGTATTTGCAGTACCCTGCAAGAGGACTTTCAGGTTTTAGCTGTTCCTGTGAGCTATAATGGTCAGGTTAGTCCTCCAAGCAGAATTTCATGCAGCACTCTGCAGGGGAGGTCTTGATGCTGATTTTTTTTCTCATGGGACTTAGATTGGTATAAAAGTGGCCTCACAGAATCAAGTTCATTCTTGGATGAGAAGGTCTGTCTTGGACAATGAGCCGCTACCCAAATTTTAGTTAAAATGCACTTACACACTTCATGGAAACAACAGTTCTTGGAAATGAAAAGCTTTATGCACAGAGGGAAATTATATGGAACTTGTTTATCTTCAAATTAAGGTGGCTCTTGGCAGATGAATAGAAAACTGCAACGCTAACAGGCTTATCTTAGTGCATTGGTACTGTATTGTGTATTGGATTGGGATAAACTATTAATTATTAATCCAAACCTTTCCTAACAGAGTTGAAAAGGCACAGACAATATTTTGGTAAGGGGAAAAACCTTGAAATTGTCATAAACCTCCTCTCTTCACCTTTAATACAACCTCTTGGTTTTTAATTACTCCTGTAAAGTGGAGCAATCACAGGATCCTCCTGTGACATTTTCAAGTTTTCTGTCTGCTCCACTTACGAGAAACAAATGGGTCTGCTCAGCTCCATCTAGATTGAGTTTTTCATGAAGTCATTACTTCTGTCACAGGGACTATTTTCAAATTGAAAAATCTGAAACAATAAATGATGGTGAAGCAGTTAATAACTGTTAAGAAATCACATTTGGAAAATTGCATTTAAGCAATAACCTTTCTCCCTGTAATTAAATGACAGAAAGGTCCTGGTTTTAATTAAGTCAGCAATTTATAGTTATGAAGCTATACTTCACTATGCAGATTAGAAGATGATAGGTCACAGAACACCCTGAGTGCATTTTTAGCGGAGCTGATCTGGTAATTACTCCACTGTTCAGTGGTGACCACAGTGAACCGTATCTCTAGATTAAACAATTTTCTTTTCCCTGCTCCATGATGTATAACCAGGATGAGTAAATGTACCACTAGGACTGCATCGAACATCTTTAAATTAAAATGGATTTTAAATGAGGGGGCATGAGCGAAGAAAGTAATGTTTGAAGAACAGCGGTAAAAATGAATGGGCCACTAGGCAAGTCTTGCAAGCAGAGAATATATCATTGTTTTACAGGGCTTTCTATCTTGTGCCTGAATGTTTGGTGCAGATTTATGAGGAAGTAAAATGCTAATGTTAGTGTATTTATAAACATATGATGGGGGTTTCATCTATAATTTATTCCCAAGCCCTGCATTATGCAGCCTATGAAAGAAAATGAAATGCTGTGTTGGACAGCGAAAGGGTTCATTAATACAGCTTTCACATTTTATTTAACTAACCCCTAGCTCATATTACACATTGATTATTACATTGTGAGATGGTTTTGAACGCTTATTGTGTTCTGCTCCTCAGGCCTTTTGCTAGCTACTTCAGTAAGATTTCAGCAGCATTCAACTGTCTTATTTCAAGTAGCACTAAGTATATTCACTTGGCCTTTAGGCAATCAACAATGTATGTATATTTATGGATTTTTTTTTTCTTAAAGATTTTGGGGGGAAAGAGGTAGAGTACAGTGTTACAGTTTATTAGTAAAATGTGTTATTTTAGTTAGACACTCACAAATAACCTGTGCTCAAGTTGCACCACAGAATCAGTTCCAATCAAATGTAACCACTGTAAGCTTTGCTGAACCAGAGTTTGTAAATAAGGAATATTCAAATAGCACTTTAGTTCACAGTTACTACTTCCTTTTACTTGTAAACAAACTAATTCATTGACCAGAATAACTTCTTTAATGGTCAAATTAGCTATCAGTGTAAATTGCCAGGACTGTGTGGAAATCTCTTAAGATTTGCCAACGGAGTCTGGAATTTACTTGCCAAGCTCAGTTTTCCCATATATTACAACTGAGTGCTTGTTGAGGGGGAGGAGTGCACGTATGGAAAGGGATGAAAAGCCAGTTACAAGATGATACTTATGAAAGTGGACATCAGTAACTATTGACATTAAGTGAAGACAGCAGATGATGATTTTCAAGTTTACTGATACAAATACTTGCTTGCAATTCCTTTTTACCCTGTTTGCTGGGTGATTGTTTTATTTTTATTCCCAGGTTTTTTTCAAACCTTATTCTGATTCTCTCTGACTTTAACAAAAGGGGCTTCAGCCAGCAGTAGGCAGTGGCAGGATTATATCAAGGTTGAATTTGTCTAAAGGGGGCAAGTAAAAGAAAGGCAAAAGTAGCATCTGTCAAGCACAGTTACTTTCTTCCAGGTTTTGAGATGGATACTTTTGGGGGTGGTGGGGTGGTGGATTTTTCCATACAGTCATAACTTTATATTTGCTGAGAGCGTCAAGGAATAATACACAGCACTCAATGCCAGNGGTGGGGTGGTGGATTTTTCCATATAGGTTTCTGAATATGGTTTCTAAAATTTAAGTTTCTAAAATATGCAGTTGTTTAACTAAATGAGAAATTGTTTGAATAATGATAAGCCTGAAAAAGTCTTGTCGAATCAGATGTCTTAGGAAGTTTCTTCTTTTAAAGGAGAGTAAATCTCCACTACAGAAATTCTGGAATGCTGAGAGAATATGAAAAAGAATGGAAAAACTTATTTCTTTTTCCTTTTCCTTTCCTTTTTTTTCTGTTGATGGGATTGACATTTAATTTAATTGATGACAGAGCTTTGTAGTTTCTCCACCACCACACACACACGCACATCCTCCCCTCCACCATGTTTATCCCATGTAGAAAGAAACAAGCTTAGCACCTCCTTTGTGCATATACCTGTACATAACTTTCTTCTGAGGCACCCATATGTTGACAAGGAAGTTTAGAGATGATGGCTGTTGGTTTGGTTTAAATGTGGGAGCAGAGCAAGGGGACAGCTCTGAGGCTGCTCAGTGAACAATGGAGATTTGGCCCACTGGTCATCCAGCGCACAGGATGCATTTTTTACACTCTACACAGGTATTCTGTTCTTTTTTTGTCCTTATCTCTACTGCTGTTTACAATCTTCAGTGGGTACCACAGTGTACCAGGGTGAAGATATGTCAGAAAGCTGCTGTCTAGAAGGAATCCAGTGCTGCAGACTGAATTTTAGGTATTTTTAAAGATTTTCTTTAGCAATGCGTGACATTTGGAGTCAAAAGGGTAGGGATGCAGAGCCCTAATCCCTGAAGATGTAGCACAAATAATGCTTTCTGCATAACACTGGGGACAGAGTCAGAATAACCAAAAATCCACACACATCCAAGCTCCAGGGTCTGCAGTCCGTTAGAGCTCTATGAAACTTGGAGCACAGAGATGAACATCTCCTCTTTTCTAGCAATTGCTGCCTGTCACACCAACTTCTTGTTATCAACAGAGCTTCTTATCAGCTCACTGGAAGTTGTTAAAGGCAAACAGAAATGTGAGATTTTAACTGGCTTCCACAGAAATGTGAAGTTGTTCTCAACCCCTGTGTTAAGACAATTATCTAAATCAGGATTTGTTTTATTGCTTCTGAAGAGCATGAATTTATCATTTTGCTTTCTCCTGAAACAGCTGGAATTACTTACACTTGGAGGTATAGATTTCCTGTCACTCCTTGCAGAGTCTGAGGAAGTTCATGGCACTATTCCCTGGAGACAAGGCCTTTAAAATGGCTGTCAGGAGGCATGGAGATGTAAAGTAAATTGATGACAGAAGAATTATGTGTAGGACTCACCCTTCAGTGATCATGTACACCTGCCTTATAAGGACATCCAGGGGAAGTCTCCCTTCCAGACATCCCATTCTTCCTGTGTTACATCCAGAAAAGAGACGCACCATTAAGGTGGGCAGGAAAGCATTTGAATTATGGAGAGGTACATACTTCCTGATGTGTTTGACAGCAGAAATCAGATAAGGAAAGCTGATGAATTCTTATACTTCTCAGGGGGAAAAGTGAATTTGAATCAATGTGACAAAAAATTGTCAAGTGGTGCCAGCATGCTTTGGAAAAAAGCAGTAAAATCCTTCCCCCTTTGCTTTTACTATGGAGTTCTTGAAGAACACCTTTTCAAGTTCACTTGAGGCATAGTAGCTTTGCAGAGAAGCCTGCTGGAAAATGCTGGAGTACTTTTACCATGCCATGAATCAGAATATTATTTTCTCTCTCAGCACTTTACCTACGGGCAAGGATGGTGATACTTACACTGACTTTCCAGCAATCTCTGCTGCTGCTCAGCTCCTGATCTGAAATTCTGCATCTAATGTCGAAACAATTACACTGATCAGTTTTAATTATTCCATTGGCTCACTGTGGTGTTAAGAAGAAGCATACTGCACGGATTAATTAGCATGATGGGTATTAGCACTTACTCATTCCCTCCTTTGGCCAGCCTCTCTTTAATGACATGGAGGTTGCATATTTACTATTTCAGTTAGGAAAGCCTTTGTGGGAGGTGCTGTACTAGCAGAACAAACAGCTGTCCCTGCCCCAAAGTGCAAATGTGAAAGTTGCAGCGACCACGACTGATCATAAGGAGTAGAGTCCTGAGCTGGAATGGGGAATGAAAGCTGTTATTAGCTAGTAACTTTTCCCTATTTGTGTTGTGGATTCATACATACTCATCTCCATATTTAAAGGCTGTTGGGAGCTCTGAAGCCTTATGGAATTTTATTTCCAGGATTGCAATGTCCTGGAATCCTACCATCGATATTTTGTTACTGTCAGTGTTCACAAATTTTGGGATTTGAAAGTAAAGTGTGAAACATTTAGAGTCTACATAAACTAGATTATGCATTGTGGCGAGATTCTGCCTAAAACATGAAGCTCAACTTTGAAAAGTAGGTATTCAATCAACTTTCCTCATGAGGTCAGTCAGGACATGAACTTGCAGATTTCTATAGCAGTCTGAGCCTCGGTTCCTACAGCCTGTTTGGGTCAGTGTGTTTTGGGAAGTAAATTAGAATAGCTTTGCAGAAACTTCAACAGGTGCTGAAGAGCACAATGGAAAGCCACAAGTATCAGGTCCCTGTGCACTCCTTTCTGTCCTGTAGCACACCTACAGCTGTCAGTCTGGACTGCTAAGTTTGCACAGCGAAGTATTGGATTTCTTCTCTTTAATTTTGATGGGAAAACCACGAAGTTTGTTAAGCTGAACCCCCCCAAATTTTAGGGTTTTTTCTGTCAAAGACAGTCAGTTTTCTTTGTGACTACGAATGTGTTCAGCCTCCTCATAGGAGGATCCTCAGACTCATACTTTTTGGTGTCTGCTTATAAGCTGGAGAGCTGGCAGTCAGTATTAAAATATCGTGTGTTTTGCTGAGCAGCCTGACAGTGCCACCAGTAGATCCCTTAAATCCTCTCAGATTTTTGAAATGTTCCTTGGAGTGTTTTAGTGAATCTTCTGCTATTGCACTTGAAGAAAAAGTGCTTAATGACACAATGCACTTTTCTTACGTACTGTTGAAAATTGCCAAAAAAGGTCACTTACACATCAAAATCCATCTATTCTTCTATTTTTAACTGTATTAGTTTGAACAAACAGCAGATATCAGTATTATACTGATATTATAAGTCGTAATAAGATAGTCTGTAAAATTTTAGGAAGAGTCCATTAGTGAGAAATTGTTGTTCCTTGTTCATCCAGAGGGGTCTCTGCCAACCTTGTTCCAAGGGCAGCCAGTATTCTCATGTTGTGTAAGTGGTCTCTGTTTCATTGTGCTCCCTGTAAGAGCTGCAGGCTTCACAGCAGGATACTTTATCTTTGATTGCATCACTCGTGTCTGGCAAGAACAGGACATCTCAAATGCTGTTTTTACACTTTGCAACACCCAAATGGGAACTGCAGATTGTGTTTGCTATGTCTCACCTCAGGTGTGGTACTAGAGTGCAGCTGCCTTTGTGCAGAGTCCCATCCTTAGCTGCAGTTTTGCCTGGCTTAGGGTGGAAGTCATGTCACCTTTTTTATCTGCCCACCCATTTAAAATCTCGTCTGAAATGGCAGCCTGTATTCTCAACTGAGCTTTTTAAATTTTAAGTTTTCTGTCTCTACTATGGGTGTATAAAGAACCTATCTAAAGCATTTCTTCTGCAAAATGCCTGAGGTGGGTAAAGACTGAGAGTTAAATATGTTATTTAAGGGGTGATATTCACCTTTGCTTGTCCCAGCACCTTGCTGTGTCTCCCATTGACTCACTGGGACCTGGTGAAGGTCACAATCTGTGCCTGAGTCACCTATTGAAAAGTAAGCACAGCAGCACACTGGGGGCAGAGCAAAGCTCTGTGTTAGCATTGGGGTTAATTTTAAGGGAATTAACATTAAATTAACATTAAATGTTAAGGGAAGGGGTGCCATGGCAGTAGCTAAGGAAGTGACTCGGGGGCAGTATTTTTGTGTGGTATCTTCAGGAACGGGTTGCCTGAAGTCTACAGGGTGAAAAATGCTCTCTGCAACGTTGCTGGCAGCAATTTGCAGTCATTTCTGGTACAAATGGACACAGCTCTGTTCTATTTATGGAAGGTTCCTGTAATGTGCTCAGGCCTCCCACTGACTTCAATGAAGCTGTTCCCACTTACAAGGCTGGTGAACCTGGCCCGTGAACTCCACCAGTCACTCATCAGGTCTGAGATACAAAGCCAGCCTGAGAGCTGACAATATTTATGTAATTCTGCCTGAAGATTGCTATCTCGGGGTGAACCCAGCAAGGAAGAGAAATTTTGCGTGCTCAGACCAAAACTAGTAATATCTAAGCACTTAATTTTTTCCTGCAAGATTTGTCCATTAACTTTAATGAAGCTTTTTCTAGGCTTACAAGTCTGAAGAGAGCTATTAAACAAAAGGGAGAGAGTTTGCTTGCCAGGCATTTTCTCTGCTCCCTCGTTTCTGTTTCTTTATAGCCAGAGAAACACTTTCAGCCATATATCTCTAGAGCAATGCTAACACTTAGTGACCAGTTAAGTAAATCCCACTTGTTAAATTCTTGTGGCTGCATTATGCTGGGAGCCTTACTCTAAGGGCCCTGTTCTGTCACTGCTTGTTTTTTTCCACTTTAAATGAAGTGACTTGGATGGGATACACAGATTGGTGATGCAGGAGGAATCCTCTTCTGCAACTGAAAGGTGGCACGGTGCAGCACTAGAACTGATATTTGCCCTTTCTGTAAAAGGTAAGCCAAGAAACTTGTTTGATTTCCTGGACCTCAGGCTAACTGGGCAAAGCCTGGATGCAAGCCAGACTGTAGATGGGCTTCTTTACTTCTACTCCTACTCCTGAATTAGGAGTCAAAGGATTTGTGTGGGATTTGCTACCTCAGGTCTCTTCAGTTCGTCCTTGGACAAGTGGAATTAGAAAACTAAACGGCAGTGAGCCGCTTTAGAAGCGGTGCCTCACCTCTGTGACACCTGCAGTGTCCCCTTCCCTTCACAGTGGTGGACATAAATGTCCTGAAAAATCTTGCACGTTGACGTTTGGAACTTCCTTGGGACAAAACCCGCGCCTGCCAATGTCTTTCTCCCAGACCAAAGAGACAAATGACGCCTCCGACCATTTGCCTGCCTTCTCGGCAGGGAGTGTGTCCCTCCTGTAGCCCTTGCACTTACCAGCCCCTGCCTGCCTTCACAAGCACCGAGGTACCACATTTATCTTCCCCTCTTCGGTGGGATTGAGGCCCGTGGATTCCGGATGTGCTCCGGTTTCAGGTGAGCACCTTATCTGAACAGGTGTCATCGCCGTTATAAGCTCGCAAAAAAAGTGTCCAAGGTTTCTTGGTGTACCCGATCTCTTATTCCAATTACAAAATACTGTTTAGAAGTCATAGCTCAGGAGTTCTGGCCTAATTTCTCTTACAAATTGCTTGTATGGATTTCTCTTCCTAGAAAATTAATTGGCCATACAATAAACTATTTTCCCTTGAGCAGGGACTATTCTGTTTCCTATGACGTTACAGTAAGCTGTCTTTGGGCCAAATATTTAAAGGTATTTAGGTGCTTAAAGATGCAGGTAATGTGAATTTTCCGAAATACCTAGCTGCCTAATACACAGTGATTTCAGTGGGAGTTGCCATCAAAGAGCTTCTAAAAATCCCACTGTGCACCCATCTGCTCCTTTAAGCACCTGAATTCCTTTAGAAAACAGGCCCTTCCCTCCATCAGTGGAGACAAATTTTATTTTTCCTAATGTAGACGGAGCTTCTTAATACATTTTCTCGGATATTGCCTGCCACCTTTAGCTTATTTTCATTGTTTTGATTATGATGTCAAATCTAGTTGATGATCATGTTTGTGCAGTTCCAAGCAGAGCGTGGGCACACAGCATCTATCCTTTATGACACGAACTTGGCACAGCAGCTCGTGTTAATAAATCAGGGCTAAGAGGTTTGTAGGCAAGCAAACTGTCAGGAAGTTACTGCAACTTTTGCAGTATATTAAATGATCTGTGTTTTGTTCTAACTTTTTAAACCCTCTTTGAAAACCGGTGTTCTGTTTCTCATTAGTGGGTCTTTGATCCAGTGAAAATATCAGTCCCTTGAGTTAATATTTCATCTGACTATAGGGCCATGTAATTTGCTACGACACTAAGTCAATAGGTCTCTGCTGGCTTACCCCAGCAGGACTTGTATGTGTAGGCAAAAAATTCTCTGCAAAACATGAATAATGTGGGTCTAATCAAGAATTTATTTCTCTGGTTAACCAAAGGAAAAAAGTGGAGTGCGAACATCCGTCCATCTAGGCACCAAAGAAGCTTGAGGGAAAGAAAACATTTCACTTTGTATCAATTCACATTCTCAATTTAGTACATAAACAGGAGTGTCAGGACATGTACATCTTGCAGAGGCACAGAAATAGCAGTAGATTGATCTATCATTATTTACTGGCTTGGCCATCCTATTTATGTGCTTTCTATTATAACGTACTTGGAAACCTCAGACGGTGCTTCTGCATTAACCTCCACCTTCTGTCCTCATCTCTCCCTCTGGCTGCCCCGTGCTACATTCTGAAATTTTAATTTCATTGCACAAGGTGCTATAGAATGAAAATAAACACTTGTCTGTGGAGAGTTTGCTGAGTCTGGAATATTCAGTGTGGCTTAAGCTAATTTAAAAACAAGTGACTAAAATTGTGCTTTTACTTTTTAAGGCTTTTCCAGCAATATTTCATTCTGTGGTCTCCAAAGGAGTGAAGCATTTACGAATATGCATTAATCCTCACTGGGAATTGATCCAGAGCTTGTTTTAAGCATATGCTTAAGTGGTTTGTTGAACTGGGGCCATGGCTGCCCAGACCCATCTCTGAGTGAGATTTAATTGAGCAATGAGAACATTTGATTTAATTTACTTTTACTTGTGGGATTTGAAATAGATAGATGGATAGATGGAGAGGTAGATGGATAGATAGATAGATACATAGATAAATAGTTTTTTAAATAGTTATTGATGGATTTTATAAGGATTTGTGCCCATCTGATATTTGGATTCACTGTGTGAGAAAGGGTCAGATCCTCCCTGTGACTCTGCAAAAAAGATATCTTTAGTGCAATACCTGCCTGATGCTGTGTCTAAAGAACAAGCAAATATTTTGTTATATTTGTACTATGCTGAAAATAGATCTTTGTTGTGTGGGTTTTGATCCTTGATTGGTTTTGGCTTGAGATTTTTTTAAATTTGCTTTATTGTTTGGCTTCCATTTCTGTCTTGGGTGTGTGAGGAGGAAGGGCCCTGCTGCAGAGGAGCCTCCTGCTCTGGGTGATGTGTTAGCTCCTCACTGACCCACTGCAGCTCATTCATGAGTTTGCAGCTCTGACAGGTTGAATGCCCAGAGTGGTCACTGATTAGACTGCCACTCCTAATATTCTCATCCCTGCAGTTATCAAGCAGGAAAATAGTGACAAGCAAATCTAAGCAGCGTGGGAAATGCAGAGTCTGAGAAACCACAGATTTTGGCATCTTACGGCATTTAGTGAGCCTGCAGTGGCATTCAGTGTGATAGCACAATAGTCTGGAGCAGAAAAGGAACCCAGAACTTGGCGAATAAAAGGCAAATCTCACATGATATTTGTGACTTGTACATTGCTGCACGATGCCTTGGGGGTAGGAGAAGGATTTCAGAGTCCTTGGTGGTTCCTTTGAGCTTGGTTGTTTTGTGTTCAGTCGTGGCACTGAAGAGATCTGACCCTGAAATTTCAGGGCCACCTCTTGAACTCCAAAATCTCTATTCATCAAGACAAAATTCTCAAAAAAGTCACTGGGAGTTTTCCTCAGACTGAGGGATATCAGAATTTAATGGTCCTTTTTTTTTTTTTTTTTTTTTCCCCAAGAGGATGGTTTAAAGCTTATTTATCACCATAAATGGGGATTTCAGACCTCATGGAAGACATTCTATTTTATCAGGTTTTATAGTAGAGGAACTCAGCTTTTTACTGTTTTAGAGCATTTTCTGCCTGACATGTGGTAAAATGAGATATTTTTCATTTCATTTTGGCAAATTTCTTTTTGCACCTGTTTTTCTTTCCCATTATTTGTGCAGATTTGGGTCCCACTCCTGCCATTGTCCTGACTTCTTGATGAATTTCCAAGGAGCATTTTTAATTCCTGGGCTCCCTGAATTCCCTGGGCCAATACCAAAGGCTGAGATGTATGCAGTTGGTCATGACATTCACCTGGGATTTGCTGAGGCCAAAATTAAATCAGGTAAAGCTCCAAGTTGAATCTGGGTCTCCTGTGTCTCAGGTGAATACAGTAATGTCTTTATTCTCTGTAGCATTTTTCTTACAAAAAGTTAGAGTTCTGAAAAATATTTCTCTGACCTTCTTCCTACCAGAAAAAAAGAAAAGGAAGGACAGGATTCCATGAGTCATTGATTATAGTTTTTTTCTTAAGAGCACCTTTGCTTAGGCTTGTGTCTAAAAATATAAATTCTCCTTAGATTATGGAAAGTGACATGTACCTTTAACAAAGGGATGTGCCTCTGAGGTTACACATNGGAAGGACAGGATTCCATGAGTCAGTGTTTTCCAGAGAATTTTTTATTTTTCAGAATACTCCTGATTGATTATAGTTGTTTTCTGAAGAACACCTTTGCTTAGGCTCATGTCTAAAAATATAAGTTCTCCTTAGATTATGGAAAGTGCCATGTACCTTTAACAAACAAGGGACGTGCCTCTGAGGTTACACACATCTGAACAAGGTGATCCAATAAATGTGTTATGGAGCAGAATTAGGAAAATAAACTGCATTAGTAACCCAGATGGGTAAGTGTAAGTCCCCTGACTATGGTGAGCACTTCCCTGTAGCTCTTTGCTGTCTTTTTCCCCTCCTCAGTCCAGTGTTTTTAAGCTCTGTGGCACAGGGAGTTTGAGAGCTGTGCTGGACCACGCCAATGGCAGACAGAGAGCAATCCTCTGTGTTTTACCACACACGGGGCAACGAGCTCCCTCCATATTCCTTTGAAAGCAGTGATATCTGAAGTTCCAAACTGAGCTGGTCAAAGCTGTGAATGTCTATTTTTTTCGTGGAAGTTGAGGACCAGTGTCCAGGCATCCATGTTTGGTTCCATACACAGATGAGCAGCTGGATGTGTGGCTCTTGCAGGTGTGCACGTGAACCCCACCTATAGCACCAGCTAGAGCCCAGGCTCGGTGGAAGGAGAAAACAAAATAAAAAGCTAATAATTGGTCTTAAGACGTTCTTAAGATGTGAGTTAAACCTTAACAACAACTTTCACCTGTTATAAACAGAGATATTCACCGTGTTTGGGGCAGGAGGTCAAAACATTAGAAAATTCCCCATGTTTAGACTAACCCCATGGTCCCCATTATAAAATCAGTTTGCAAAATCCTCCCAGCTTTACGGCCAGGTTTTGTGATGTGCTCCTCAGCCCATCCTGCCCCTTTTGCTCCCTACAGCTCTCATCCCTCCACTCTCCCTACACAAGGGAAGGAAGGTGAGGCTGGTGATCAGGGTGGAAATCCTCTACCTGAATAGTAAAAAAAAATAAATAAGACAGGGTAATTGATAAAGTGTAGCAGATCACACATGTAGTGCTTGTAATAACTGTTTTAAAGTTACTCAGCTGTGTAGAGAGACACGGGGATAAAATAAGTATGGCTTTTGTTGCTTTTGGGACCACATATGAAGTGTTATGCTATCCTTAGAAGAGAGACTGCATAGTAAACGTCTGGGGGGGAGTTAGTGCGAGAATCAAATTAGAAGTGGGGAAAATAATGGTGTAGAATGTGATGATGGTTTGTCTTCTCCTTCCAGGTGTTGCACGGAGGAGGGAGGGGGTCCCCATCTGCACATGCCTCTTGCCTGGAATGCCAGGGACTTTGGACCCAGGTGGCTGAATTCTCCCACAAAAGCTCTGCTGTGCAGGAGGAACATTTCAGGATACCGTTGCAAGCGTGAGTGCATCCATAATTCTGTTTTTAAAGACAAATCATTTCAAGTAGAGTGCATAGAGCTCATGACACAAACACATCTGGATTTCAGTTGTTGATCTGAAATATTCACAGTCCAATATGGTAAGAGCAGATGTTGGATTGACACTCATCGTAAATGTGAATGATCACATCACAAATCCCATATGTAGCTTAGCTGAGAGCAGCAAAGCCTACCTGCCCACCTTGGTTTTGCTCTGGGGTTAAAAACATTTGCTTGCACACTTAATGTTAGTCTCCACTCTTTTTTTAGGTGTAGGAGGTTATTATAAACCTCAGAAAGGTTTACATGTAAACTGTGATAGGAATTGAACTGACTGCCTTAATCAGAAGTACTTGGTTTGAAATGAAACATAAAAAAACCTCTTTAAAATGTTTAATATTATCGTATTTTGTGCTTAGTAAGCACTGCTGCAGGGGTCAGTGGTATCAAGCTTAATAGGCTGATCATTAAAAGACATCAAGTATCCGTGCCTTCTGCTGAGGTATGTAGAGGCTGAAGAACTTCTGATGCCTTTGAGGGAAAGTAGCTGAGGCAAGAAAAGTGTAACTAAATAGGTGAGTCGAGGGGTCCATAGGAAGGTCACCTGATTTTTCGGGAGCTTTTCACTTCCACAGCATTTTGGATGTGAGTTCTATTGGTGTGAATACTGCATACATGGCCTTCTTTTTGTATTTCCTTGTGAGCGTATCCACGAACTGGAGGATGTGGAAAACGATTTTGGATTCTTAAAATGTGGTCATCTTCCAGAGCAGAACGCTCTCAGACACAACAGCTGGGGCCAGAACTTTTGCAGAAGAGAAGCCCAGGTCGTGTCCCCTTTCCCCCTCTCAGAGCCTCGTTGGTTCAGTGAACATCCAGATCTAGAGGACCACGTTCTGTTCTTGGTGCCAGCCCTTGGTGCAAGCTACAATTCTCCAGCAGACTGAGGGCTCCAAACCGGGGTGAGTTCAGGCACTGTGGGATTTCAGTGTGTGCCCAAGGATGAGTGAAAGGTGTCAGATAAGAGATTAAACAACCAAGGAGACAATTAGGCACCAGCTGAAGGTAGAACACTCATCCCAAGGTGTGGGAGAAAGAATCCTAGAAGGAGTCAAAGACAAGGTTAAGCCAATGAAAATCGTATTGGCCACAGTGTTTTAAATAAAGGAAAGAGAAGTCAGGGCGAAAATGAGAAAGTTTTGAGGAAGAGCTGGAGTGAGGGGTAGGAACAATCTGAGTGCATTAGGAAAAATGCCCTGGGGAACACAAGTAGCAGGGAATATGTATGTTTTTATATTACAAAGAGCACATCCTAAATTAAATCATTTTAGAGTTTAAAATGATTCAGACTTCAGCTGAACTTCCTTTCCTAAGAGAGGATTTTATTTCTGAATAGGCAAACATCTAAAATCGTAAAGAAGAAAAAGCAAGTACTTTCCTTGGAAGGATGGATGAAACATAAATCTTAAGCAGAACTATAAACTGTTGAGACAAGGCATTTTTGTTGGATTATGTAGCTCATATCAGATAGCAATAAATCAATCCTTCAAAGACAAAAGACTATAGAAAGAAGAATAAACCAAAGACTCTCCAAATAACAAAGGCCAGATACACAAAAGTAACTAAGGAGCTGAAGAGGCAAATAGATGCCTGGCAGGATTTTAAATGGGATCATTCAACACAGACAATCATCACCTGCTAGTGATTATTGGTGTCTTTAGGCTGCTTCAGGCCTAGACACTTCCTTGACTGAGGTTAAAATTTCCATCAGCATCAGGGAAACTTAACCCATAGCCTTAAAGTCTGCATGGTTGGTGCATCACCCCTAAGGTGAATGGAAAATTTACCTAGTGAGTGGGTTTGACCTATTGTAAGCTTTGACAGCACACATGTCCTAATACAATTCTGTCTTTACTCACTTGGATCATGCCACTGAGTTGGGAAGTTCTGCACGTGTTTATTTACCTTTCTTCCTGATCCAGGACTACATAGAATAACAGATTTTGCAGCAAAACCCAAAATCCTATTTGGTATGATGACAAAATTCTAGTAGTGGGTGCCAGTCACTAATGCTGGTTAATGCTCACTAGCTCTCACACTTTGGAAATTAATTTTCTGTACTGTGAATTCCTACATTTTGGGCACAAAAGGCCCCATTCCAGTGCTGGAAATAGGGAAATCCATGTCACACTCTATGCCTGTACCCTGTAGTCCCAGTGCCTTACTGTTCAGATCATCCAGACCTTTTACAGCATGCTCTGGCATGTTCCTAACCTGTACTCACCTTGGCCTTCTCCCAGGGAATATCAAAGGATAAGAGGAGATTAAGACTTGGGACTCATCCTGACTCACAGACAGAACAGTCATAGAAGCTGGGAAGTATTTCCAGGTCTCCTGGCTGGAAGTACTGAGGACAGTCCTTTTAGCTGTGCTCTGCTATGCTGGTAGCTACATTTTCATCCAGTATCAAATTTGGCTGGTTTGTTTGTCGATAGTAAATAAAAGGATGACTCAAGTCTTAAACTGTTGGGGGTGCGTGCAGGAAAGGGATTCCTATCCTTCCAAAATCAGAAGAAGTAAATGTATTGCAGATAATAAGAGGGGGGGGAAATGCAGAAAACTTGCTGTATATCTGTTTTAAAAAGCCAGGCAAACAAATATTGAGGGTACAAGATCTAAGCATGACAGAAAATTACTACAACATGCCAGACATGGTGAATAAAAGGCAAGCAGGCAAAGTTGCTGCTGGAACAAGCAGAGATGTGAAAAATGTAGGGAAATTTGCAAGTCTTTATTTGCCACTAGTCTGACAACAGATGATGATGACATATCTGTGAACATATGTTATGGAAAAAAGGCTACTATCACAAGCTATGCAGTGATTGGGTCATTGAATATTTTTAGCTCCAGTTCTGGTTCTGGTTGGCCTCTATATCATCCTGAGTTTGAAAGTGCGGATTAGTTCAGTCTCCCCATGGAATATTGTTCTACAGAACACTTTAAGTGCATTTATTGAGAAAGGAGCCCTGGCATTTGAATACAATATAATTATGATTGCAATCTGAGCCTATACAATTTTAGGTTTGCTTCATCAAAGATTAATATTCTGTTTCTTGGACTTTGCACACTTACAGAGTTCAGCTGGAAAAAATATCAGAGTGCACCTCTTACAAGTGAAATGGTACTTTTGTGTTCTTTAAGTCCCTCTCCCCTTTGGCACCAGAAAAGTGCTTTTTTCATTCCACATCTTATGACATGCTGTACTTAAAACAGGGCAGCGTGGAACACCATGAGAATAAGTCTTCCTGCCTTAGTTCAAAATATGCTTACCTGTTTAAAACAGAAAAATATGCTTTTCCAAAGGCTTGTCTATACATTAATCCTGCCCAAGGGCACTTCTAGTGCGTGGTTTCACTACTTACCTGGCTTTTATACACAACTGCTTGGTTTGGTATTGCCTAAAAAGTGAATTTCTTTTACTAATTTTGCAAAGACTGGACAGTGCAGCAGGAGACTGTCCACCTGCTATTCCTGGTGATTTTTTTTTAAAGAAAACACCTTACTGATGCATTCGTTTCCAGACATCTCCCCCAGCATGGTGATGCATTTTTGGTCTCACTGTTTGCTCCTTGCTGTTACTGCCACTATGATCCCATTTTTGCCCCTCTTCTTTAATTACACCCCCTCAGTAGAGGAAGGGGGGAGAAAAGAAAGGTAGTTTTTGCAAATGGCAAATCAGTCCATGGGGGCTGCTCGGATTTTAAGGGCAGCTGCTGTTCAATGTATCTGGTGTGTCACTTTCTGTTTTGTGCTACTGTTTTATTGCTGCTGTGGGAATGGAGCAAAAATAGCGGCTACTGCAGTTCTGTTGAATAACCATCAACGTGATCCTAGCCGATGTGTCAGTCCCTCACTGGGCACAAAAATGTCCATATTTGATATCCACTACCCACCCTGACCTGTAAATGAAAATAGCAACATGCTAAATAGCTACAGAAAAGCATCATTAGCTAGAAGACTCCGCTGATGCACATGGATGTGTTAGTGCTGCTGTGCGTGTGTGGGTGTGAGAATATCCCTACATCTCCAGAAAGGCTGGTGTAAGTAAATAATTCATAAGGTGCATGCAGTGTATTTAAATGTTAAATCCATTGGCTTTCAAACTCAGTGCAACTATTGAAACCTGCGTTTGGCTGCAACCATTTGGCTGCTGCGTATTTCAAGTGAAATCACAAGCAGCGTGGAAATGCTGAGTGAAAACCACCCAAGCCCCAATTCCTGACACGCTACCTAAGCTCGCCAGCTTAGCCCTTTGTGGAGCCCAGATTCTCTTCCTCCCGTGCAGGGGCGCTTCGTGTTTCAACACGAGTGCGAAGTCGTGACATCAGGAGTGCTGACTCACGGGAGGGCGAGGAAGGAGCATCTCTGTGGCATTTCAGTGGCGTGGGTTCGCCCTCCGTGGCTTCCCCTGCCCCACTCGCTCCATCGCCCTGTGCCCCGCGTCCTGTCCGCGCTCATCTGAAGGAGCACGAAGGCATCAAATACATCTCATAGCTGCCGGCTGGCACGGTGCGGTGTTGAATCCGCTGCGATGGTTTCCCCTCTCCTTTCTTTAGTCAGCAGAAGTTTGTCCCGCGTGGAACCAGGCTGGTCCCCGAGCCCGGCCGGGCTTTTGTTCTCTCTCCCCAAGGCGCAGCAGCGGCGAGCTCAGCCCCTGAACCGGCCGCGTTTCCCCGACAGATGGCACTGCCTTTCTCTCGTACTCCGCCGAAAGTTTAAAAACGTTTCGGTAAAAATAGCTGCCCCACATTCTTAATTGGCAATCCTTTTTCTATTTATTGTTAGGCACAAATCAAATGCTGTTTAGCTCCTAGGCGAGCTCGATGCACAATACATAAAACCATGATGTGAAACACACAGATTTTCTTATTCTGTTCTGTATCTGCTTGTTATAGCAGAAAATACTGAACGATTTGTGGTTTGTCACTACCATTTTCAGAAACTTAGTTATGATAAATTGTTATTTTTTCCATTATGAAGATAGAACCATCTTGTTTAGTCTTAAAACTTGCTGTGTAGTCAGCCTGCACGACGCCCCTGTTTTCACACAAAAGAAGCCAAAGTTATTCCAGCATCTCTGGAGTTCAGCTACAGTCATGGGGTGCTTAAGGCGTTTGGCCCTTACCCTGAAACAGGCTTCAAACTCTCCTGTGCTGGCAGGTCTTTCTCACGTGAGGGGATGGAGACCCCACAGCAGGGCCCTGGGGTAGTGATGGCTTGTAGTCTCCCTGGGCCAAGCCCTCTCCACAGGGGCTGGCAGCACTGCTGGAAAACGTGACTCCAGCATGTCCCTTGTCCAAGCCTCCCCTGGTCCCGGGGTAATTCCCCAGGGTGATGTTCCACAGCTCCTTACCGGGCTCTCCTGATCCCGGCTCGGCTCTTGCAGGGAGCGGACGGATGCATCACTGGAGGTGAGCCTCCCTCTGCTCTCTCCTCAGCGAGCTAATCATTTCTGTGGCCTCTTCTGGGACCCATTTCATTTCTGCAATTCCTTGGGCTATGCTGAGCAGAAAGGCCAAATCACTCCTTTACAAAATGAAATTGCGATGGCCTCACTATTTCCTAGTTTGGTCTGTACCTCGTCTTTCTTTTCGTGGTCGAGTTGTTTATGGTGAAGCAGAAGGAACATGTTTTGTTTTGCTTTATTTCTTTGCCTGCTCTTGCACATGGACAGATTGTCGGCCAGCTGCCCACAGTTTTAGTCCCTTCCACCTCCCCCCACAACGGTCACAAATTCAGCGGAGGTCCTGATCCACGCGAGCGCTCCGTTTCCTGCCGGAGCTCTCCCAGCCCTGTCAGTGGCACTACCCCCAAACACGGTTTTGTGTGTGCTCCAAGGCGGTGGCAGTGCTGGCCTTTTAGCACAGATGCATGGGAGAAATTCCTTCTAATATGCATTCACATGTCTCTCTCTCCAGTGACCTTTATTTGCCGTCTCCTTGTCTGTTTAGTTAGTTTATTAGGCCCTTCTGAAGTGGTTCATAATATTCTCATAATATTGGACAAGTCTCAATAATTGTATCAAATTCCAGTGTTATTGGCTGAATTTTTAAGCCTCTTCTCCTGTTTGCTAACATATTAAACAGTGCTGTACCTAACACAGTTCTTTGAGTCACCTCATTGTCAAAGCAGTTGAAAGCCTTTTCTTCTTCTTCTTCTTTGGTGATTTTTACTTCCCAAGTTGGTTTTGTTCCCTTTGTCACTTTTTGTGATGAAGGCTATCAGCTGTTTTTAGAAAGAGCAGTAGATTAATCAGATGTGCTTGTACTTGAGGCAGTTTACATTCTGAGCCTTATTTTCTTTTTAAAAACTGTGCACAATTCTCTCCCTTTTATATAATGACGGTCTGGTTCTTTTCATAGTTTATTTTTGTTTTAAGAGTTTTGTTTGCCTGGTGGTAAAGTTTAGTAAGCTGCAAATTTCAAGGCTGGCTCAACATGTTTTTTAAAGCTAATACTCACATAGCAGCTTCCAGCAGCTGATGGTAATGAGCAAGGATGTAGGGGTTTTTAATTAGTTGCTCCGACACTTCCTTGAAAATATTTGCATGCACACAAGCCAGTTCTGGAGATCTGTTGCTCCTAAATGCAAATGTTGCAGCTCTTACTGCCTTGATAACAGTCTTTAATATGATTTTTTTTTTTACACGGGAGAATAGATGTGCTGAAATGGCAGCTTAAAATCTGGTGTAAGTAAAATATTTGGGATCTTTGAACACATGATCTTTAAATACTCATTTGTCTCTCCTTCAGTTCTCCTGCTTCTTGGCTCTGTGTCTCTGCCTGTGTGCATGTAAAAAAATGTTTTTTCTTTTCACAAGCAAACACTCAAAAATATATTTTTCATCGACCTAATTTCTATCCTGCATTTTTTAAGACAGCAGCATGTGTATTTTTGTTTCGGTTTCACCTGCTGGGAGTTCTTCTGCTTTGAAGATAACTGGTAAACAGCTGACCGTGTAAACACAAACTTTTATTTTTCCTTGACCTTTATTTCCTCTTTGTGTCAAAATATTCATAGTCTAGTGAATGTATTATGATTTTGAGGCTTGATGGTCATTTAGAACCTCTGGTGTTATTTCTTGCATCATGCCAGCCATGTGATTTCAGCCTCAGGTCCCAGACAAGCTACGGTGTATCTTTTTGTAAAGGCACTCATTCTTACTGGAAAGACATCAGCTTATTGCATTGCTGCTCTCAAGCACTAAATTTTAACCTAATACTTACTTTACTTTTTAAAAGACCAGGCTTTTTTTTTTCCCCAACCTGCATTTGCCTACCTTCTCTTTCTTAATTACTTACTGTTGAGGCTTTGCTCGCTAATTACAAATTCTCCTGGTGCCAGGACCTTCCCTGCCCAGCACTTCACTGACACTGTGGTGAGTTATCCGTGTCCTTTTCTTGGGGGTGGCTGGTGCACTGTGTCATGCACAGGTGAGGATTCCACAATTTCCAGTAATTTAGTGGCTCATTCTTGATTCCCTTGCAATATCCCAGAATCATCATTATTTGAAAATTGGATACCAGAACTGGACACGGCAGTGCTGGTCCCATCAGTGATACATACCTGTAATATCATGGCCTCCTGCATAATCATGCAAGTATTGCATTAACCTTAGCCCATAGATTGCATAGGGAAGTCATGGTAAATTGATTTTCTGAAGTCCTTTTCAGTGTCACTGCATTTCAGGATATGGTATTCTGTGTTGTTACTGTGACCTACATTCTCTCTTCTGACATATCTGACTTGGTGTCAGCCTGTATTAAACCTTTTTAAAAATATTACTTCATTTTACAAGCTGATTCAAATAGCACATTATAACTGACCAATCCCAATCTCTCTAATCGTTATGTCTCCTTTTTTGGTTTTGTTTTGTTTTGTTTGTTTGTTTCTTTTTTTTTTTTTGGTCTACCTTTAAAGCAGCCGATTTAAAATGTTTGAAGTATTTTCCTTCCTGGATATTTTCATAAATTCCTGTTCTGAATGTAGTCAAAAGGCATTTTTTAAAAAAATAATAGAAACACTGGAAATGCTACTAGATGCACCCATATTCGGATATGATGACCAATAAAACTGTTTTAATATATTTTACTGTTGTACATTTTTAGTAGTGTTGTTCTTTAACAGAATGTAATACAAAAACTTTCAAAAAATGTGAATTCAAAATGCAAATGCAATTATTTTTTACAACCAAATTTTTTGGGAAATGAAAAAATTGTCAGCCTTGTTAAAAAAAGAGAAAAAACAATGCTTCCCATATACTGACTAGGCATTATGATCTCATTTTTCAACTTTTTTTTTATCACAACCTGGGGTAACTTCTCCAAAGGGTCATCATTGTTGGGATCAGTTCCTGATCCCAATGGTGCTCTGCATTTCTCTGTCTGCAAGTCCTTCATTTTATCTGGGTGAAAAGCTTGATTTGGCCACCTTTTCACACCACCTACTCTGGAGGTTGTGTTTAAGCCCCTTCCCTGACCACCTAAATTCAGAGGGCTACCAACACCTTTTTCTCCTCCTTCCCTGCTCCACTGTAAGTCCTGTGCCACGAGCCAGCATCAAGACTGGTTTGCACTTTTTTTTTTTCTGCTTGCTCCCATGATCACACTCTGTGAAAGAACTCCATAAAAATCTCTTTAAAATTCCCACCAGAGGAGAGACTTTATCATTCATTCTGCAGAGGGGTAGGTGCTTACTGGGATTAGGCACAGCTTCTTTGTTGCCTGAGAAGGAATTTGAAACACTGACTCAGTAACTAATAAGTAACAGCACACTCCCCTTTTCCATCTCTATTTGGAAGCATGGGGAAAGGCGTTATTTTCACATACATATTCCTGGTTTTTGTGACAGTTGCCTGTCAATTGGCAGATGAACTCTTAGATTAGTAAAGCCCTCAGAACGAGAAGCACCCGCTTAACCTGTTTGTTGTTTTCTTAACGATAACAGAAGAGCCTTGGCGTATTAGTGTTTCCTCGAAGAATATCCAAATATCCACTGACTCAAAAGATCAAATAAAAGAGCAGTGCTTTCAGTTATGCTGGGCAGGTCATGTGGGACTCTGTTCTTGCATAATTATTGGCAGCTTGTCTGGATCTCTGTCACCTGCACAGGCTCCGTGCACCAGACAAGGACCAGGTTGCTTAACTCTGCAGGTCATTAAGGGCACTAATTCTTACTTAGAAGGCAATTCCAGATCCTAGTGAAGTCGCCTCAATTACTGGCTGCTAAACTGATTACTGGCTGCTGTATAAAAGCCCTTTCTTTTATTTTTTAATGAGAAAGTTTTGTTTCACCGGGGAAAAAATTAAGAAAAACCATATGAGAGCAAGGCAGTCTGCAATGATCACATCGGCTGTGTGAGAGTCACGGTGGGCAGGGACGGAGGTGGCCACAGACTGTGGCATCCTCGCTGGGATTTTGCCTCGTGTCACCCAACTGTGACTTTGTCTTAGTGAAGAGATGCCCCGGCCCACTGTGGGATGGGGAGGAATGGCAGAGTTTGCCAGCACGAAGCAAAGGCTGAGCCCAACTCCTGGTACGGGTGCTTTGAAACTGTCCGGAGGTGCAGCTGCCTCCAGAAGTGTTTTATGAAAATATTGGGCTGTTCAGCCTAAATATATCCTTTTTTTTTTTAATTTTCTCTGAGAAAATGTTGTGCTGACCGTGCGTAAGAAAGCCAATCTTGTTGCCAATGGATACATGATAATGTACGAGGTGATATTTGTTCAGCTGAGTCACTAGCAGCCAGAGATAAGTGACAGTTCTAGGGAGTAATAAACTGTCATGTAGTGTTTCTTAAATGCATGGATTTTCTGAAACCCTGTTCAAGGGGTCAATAGCAGAGCAGATGCAATTGTCTGCTGTATCACACAGACCTGGAGAGTCAACTCTGCATTTCCCTTTATTTTCATTCCCCTGAAGTGGTAAACTTTGAGAATTTCCTCCCAGAGCAAAGGAGCTTTCACTAGAATTTGGGGATAAGAACTGCCTGTTTAGTTTTGGAAACTATCTTGGGATTATGTTTCATTCCACCTGTTTATTTTATTGTTTCATTGCACATTATTCCTTGAGAAACCAGTCTGTTTATTACCACTACCATTTGTTAGCCAATGGTATTTTAATTTTTATTTGGATTTTTGTCCTAGTGGTGTACTTGCTAAGTACAATTTATTCGCAATCGAGGCTTGGTAAATCAAACTGTCAAAATCTATGCTAGGCACAATTCTAATGTGCCCTCATCTTGCATCTTGTATTTGGCTGATTTCTGTGTTTCAAAGGGATCAAACTAGGAAGGTATAAGGAAATATAACAGAGAGAGAGAGTAAATAATCTAGACCTTTCAGGGGATCCACTAAAGGGAAAAAGACAGAGATGTGCACAATAATGAGTGTCATGGAGAAAGTGATTAGGGAGTGACTAATGCATTGTTTCTGACAATACAGGACCTAAGGGGGTTCCAGTGTTATAATCACGCAGGGAATTTAAAGCAAACTTTTGTCATGCAGGGCATAATTATTTTGTGGAACTCATTCCACAGGATGTTACAAGTTCAAAAAAATAAGATACATTACTGACGATAGGTCCATGGGGGACTATTAACATGATGGTACTGTGGCAAGCTCCAGTTCAAAGTCCTCTAAGCAGCTGATTGCTGCAAGCTGAGAGAGTGTACACAGGGATTTCTGATTTGTCCTGTTTCTCATGCTTGTCCTCTAAGAATCTCCTACTAAGAGCTCAAAGATAGGAGGCAGGGATGGATTTGAGCCTGACCTACGGGGGTGTGTTCATGTACACAGCTAGCTACCCAAAAGAGATCACAGGCAGCAGAGGAGACACAGGAACTCAGGATATGCTCGCTGAATGAACACAGCCTGCTGGGGGGTTTTAATAGCCAGATAAATGCCAAATCCACTACAACTTCCTGCAGTCCACCTGACCTCAGCAAAACCAGTATACACCACTAAGGTGCTTGTTGGTGCCCTGTTGGGAAAGTGTTCTCCACAGTATTCCTGTGACCGTGGTCTCCTGGCCATCCAGGCTGCAGGACTCCACAGAATCTGTGGAAGCATCCTGTCTACTCACAGAGCCAGTTTTTCTACTGAAGGAAATCAGGCTGTACAGAGGAACAGCATCCAACTGCGCAGTTCAGTTGTGCCAGGAGTACCCAGAGGAGGATGGGGATGTACTGTGAAGCATAAATGTATATTTGGCAGGACAGATCCTGTTTTGAGGTGCTGAAGTAAAACAACAATACGTTACCAAGACCTCCTGGAATAGGTTAGAGTTCATGTGTACTCTTACCCACTTGTAAATATGAAATATCTCCCCCTGAGTGATGAACAAGGATTCAGGAAGGATTGTGTATGGAGAAGTGATCAGCATGGAAAGGAGGAAATCCAGTGGGAGAAATGCCTAAAAAACTCGTTTAAAGCTTCACTAGCTTTGTAACATTGAGAAGTATTAAGAAAGAGAGGATGCTTTCAATGTAAGACGTGGCATGATAACAACACCAGGGCAAAAATATAGAGGTAATTCTATGTGATGTAGTGAAATTAAGGAAGGAAGTTAGGAGAGGGCAGTGGAGGTATTCAGGAGGGATTATGTTCATATCAGGCACAACTATCTGTTTATAGACTGGCCCAGGAAATAGGAGTGAGAAGCTGTTGGAACGCAGAGAGTGATGAAGTCAGCCTATATATTCATGTCTGGGGCTAAAAGACAAAGGGCAAAGTTTGGTGTATCAATGAAGATGACAAATGGCAAAGTAAAGCTTTATGAAGCCTCAAGAGCACTTTCAATCCCTGCCCTGGTGGCAAATGGGTGTCTGGGCAGCACTACTCAGAAAGAGGAATACGTGGACTTTTTGTGTATTCTGAGGTGAGGGGAATTGTGTTTTCCTGTGGGAAGGCTGCCTTGTGAAGTCAACAGCAGTGAATGGTAAACTCAGAAATTCCCCAGAAGTGCCAGGTTTCTGAAAGATTTGCTCCAGTGTCAGTCAGAAGAGGACAGTGTTTCTCATCTGTTCCTCAGTGTGGAGGGAACAGAGCTGTCTGCCCTGGCTCTGCCTAAAGACACAGACTTTCTCCTCGGAGAAGGAGGAGAGATCTTTTCTGCTGAGATACTTAATACCCAGCAGCATGGCAGAAATTCATCTCTCACTCACAATTTAAATTCAGCAGACACAGGTAACAGGTCCCAAATGTGCAAGTATCAGGTGTAGGAAAGACTTTTGAAATTCTTTTGCTTTGGCAAGAATTGATGGGTGAAACTCGTTTCTCTTTTTTTCTTTTGTGTTTGTCTTTGTTAAATAGAATCACGGCCTCATAGAATGGTTTGGGTTTGAAGGGACCCTAGAGATCATCTAGTTCCTCTTGTCAGGGACAACTCCCACTAGACCAGGTCGCTCAAAGCTGCATCCAGCCTCACCTTGAACACTTCCAGGGATGGGGCAGCCACAGCTTCTCTGGGCAGCATGCTTAATTGTCTCACTGCCCTCATAGTGAAGAAATAGTTTTTTGCCAAATTTATTTGCCTTACAAAATGCAAAAGCAAATATTAAATTGGTACATTTATTTAAAAATTACTTATAAACAGCTCAGGTTAATACATCTGTACGTTTTATTTCTATATTAATGGTCACATATTCGTATTTTGTAAATCACATTACTCTAAGTATAGGATAAAATTACTGAGCTATAGGAAATTCTGAGACTGGGCTGGAGTGCTATAAAAAAACTGTGGAATACCCTTCTTCAACCATGGTTCTACCAGAAGTGTCAGATAGAATACGATTGCAACCATTTCTCTTTAAAATCTTCTAAATGCATATGAAAATCAAGACAAAAACAGCCGCAATATATTCCATCTTACACAGAAACAAATACCTACATGCACTTAAATTATGGAAAAGAGCATGACTTTAATATTAGATTTCTGTAATCGCAATTGTAAGAGCCCTTTTGTACATCAACATCGTAAAAATGTCTGAGATTCCTCCCCAGAAAGCACAGTTTCTCTCAAATCTTCTGTTCATTCTTGTAAAAGCAGCGTCAATATCTAATAAGTATATGCATCTCTCAGCTTAAATTAGCACTTTGTATTACTGGATTTCGTTTTAAAAGGACTTTCCAACAACCTATCAGATATTTAAAGAATGTACAGTACGGTTGTAATGGTACAGGTTGCTTATTTATTTAACTGTTGAAAGCTTGGAAGCCCCTCTCAGCTCCCCGTATCTATTTCTATACGTACGAATTATGAGACCTTGAATAATGAACGTGTTATTTAAATTGTGCTGTGACACTACATAATGCTGAGAAGTCATTTTATGCAGTTCACTATTCTTATAGTCAATGGTGCTTGACTTGATTACCAGTGCCTCATAGCTAGAGTAGATATGGGCAATGTTTTAAATTTGTTAAAAATCGGTTCGATAAAATTGTCTTGGATGAAATAGAGTAGGCTGGAGAGCTTATTCCTGCTGATAGTCTCCTTAATGAGTCTTAATTGTCATCCTTAAAATATCCATGATAAAGTACTTTTTTTTATTTAAAAAAAAAAGGAAATAAAAGAATAAAGGAACAGCTGAATGTTCCACCTGGTCTCTGCAAAACCATGGTGGGAGAGGCAAACCCAGCCTGACGTTCTGCCTTGGGTTCCTAAACCACAATCCAGGACAACCATGGTTAAGGAAATATCGTGCCAGCAATTTTTCCTTCGTGAATAAGGAAAAGGTGAGCAGAGCTAAATTCTTCCTGTGTATCTTCACTGCGCTGGGATCCAGCAAGTGCTCTGGTACAGCTGCAATTTACATCCCAAAACTGGTTTTACCCTCCAATTTTGATTTGTTCAGTGATGCTGGTTTGACCTTCCCAGCAATCACCGTGTGCGTTCTCCTGATGCACCCAATTAAGAAGTGTTTCACTAGGATAGCACACGCATATATCTGCGTGATAAAGCACTAAGAGGTTAACTTCCAGCTTCTGGGAGCCTGGGAAGGGCAGATTTTAACAGATGGGGGGGAAAAGGCTGTCTGAGAGCAGCAGAAGCATGAAGGCTGGTTTGCCAGAGGTGGTGTGCTCCTTGTCACCTGTGAGCAGGTATGGCCAGTGGGCATGGCATATGCTTAGCTAGCTCTGCTCCCGAGCAGCCTGCGCCCTGCAACACCTCAGTCATCTGCTTTTCCCCCTGGAGGTCACTAAATTGGGTTATTCTCTACTCAAACCTGGAGGAATCGCTAGAGGAGAATAACTCTGCTAAGTTCCTACCTTTAGACTATAAGATGCACGTGAAAGGCAGTTCTGAAACACAGCCTTGTTTCAGATCGAGGCAGGATCACGCTGAAATGTCACTGAAATTGGTTCATCTTTGGAGTGTGCCTGAATTTTCTGGGGTGCCATAAAAATTTCCCTTGGAGACACTTTGACCCAGTGCCCGTGTGGGTTACCAGTCCTCAGGTTTCACATCTGTGTCTCGGGGCTGCCTGTAGCCATGCCACCACTCTTTTGCTTGCACTTACATGTCTCCTTCTTCCTTCTCAGGCACATGGAAAAGGCATTGCTCGTTGAGCAACTGGTTTTGATACCCTCCCCTCTGCCACACATACACAGGGTTTATCCATTCTCTTTGTCACATGAGCCATGGATAATCCATGCGTTCTTGTCCCCACACCTTTTTGATCAATTTAACTATCTAATGAGGTCTTAGCAAAATGAAAGAAAGGAATGTTTATTTCAAGATACTACAGTTCTTGTGACAGGGATTCGAAGCAGTTTATGATCAAATAGTATTTTTTAATTTGTCCTGATTCATGTGAAAGTAATTTGAATCCACATTAGTATTCTATGAACTGATCATTAACACTTTTCAACTGATTTAGTAAACATATATTGCTTCCAAAATAAATAGAAACAGGAAAGGAGTACAGTTAGTGTAGCTGAGGCATGAAAACATACACATTAACATGCAAGGCAAAACTCCAGTGTTGAAATGGGGCAGCACATGAAGGTTATTTTGCTGGCCATGTTTTCACATCTCCAGGGGATTCTTAAAAACAATGGAATGAACATCCTAAAGTACGTCTTTTAATAATTCTGCTTCTTACTTCACTACAAAATGGTGAATTGCCTGTAATAAATGAATTGTCACAGCTCCCCTGAAAATGTTGGGTAGTCAGGAAAAGATGACGTGGTGAGGATAAAGAACACATCCTCCTGGCTGTGAGGTAGCCCGTCGATATTTGCACAGCCCTTTGGGCACGTGAGGCTTCTCCAGGGGCAATCTCTGTGTCCCCGAGGAAACTCAGGCCAGCTCTGATCCAGAACCCATGAAGCCACAGTAGCACACTGCTGTGTCCAAACCCATCAGCCTTCCTCAAAGCTTGAGCCTGTCAGTACTGGGCTGGTGCAGCTCTGCCACGTTCAGGTCTGTGCTGGCCCATGTCCTGAGGGGGTGGCAAGCAGGTGGAGGGGCTTTGGCTGGCCCCTGCTGAGAAACACACAGCCCCCCAGCAGACTCTAATTTATTCCTCTTCTGTCACTTGTTGCTGAGTTTCACTTGAAATAGAAGTGAGAATCCTTGGAAACCATCTCCTCCCTCAGAAGCTGTGTTACCTCATAGCCACTGAGTATAAGGATGAGGGAGCCCTCCACTTCTTCCTTAAAAGAAAGGTAAGGGCCATTACCCACTTTGAAAGATTTGTCCAGTTAGCTCACCTAACACCTTCTTCTCTACCTGTGAACTACCTACCAGACTATTGAACTTTACAATCCTCCTAGGGCTGAGGCATTAGGAGAGTGCTGAGTTGCCCAGCCCTGCTCACAGCATGAGGCTTCTGAGGGTTTCCAAAATCATAGACACATAGAAAACTAACAGACTATAAGTGCCTCTTGCTTTGCTGACTTGAGCTCTGTTTCTTGCAAGCTCAGTCCGGGTTCTTTTTGTAGATCAAAGTGCAAGTGATTTGCTGAAAGCTGTCTGAACCGATACTTTGGATAAAGCTGGGAATGGAGCCCCTATCCCCCTGCCTCTGGAAAATTCAGCCTCAGGAAATTGGTGAGTGAGGAGTGTTTACTCCTGGGAAGGAATATGTTAAGCCTCAGCTTGGACTACTTGGGCATCATCTCCCTCTGAAAGCTCCATAATAATTCTTCTGTGAAGGCTGGAGAGGTGTTTGGTGTCGTGTAGCTCTCTGACAACTCACTTTGTGTGCTGTGGCCATGCAGAAGGGAGAAGGGCATCACACTTGTATTTCTAAGACTTCTGGAGTGGTCCCCATGCTGCTAAAATTGCCGCTGTTTCAGGATGGTTGCTGACATTTGGCACAGCTCAAGAACAGAAGTGCAAAGGTGACAATCTCCTTCCTCACCTGGCCAGGGCCAGTTCGGGTGCACTACCTGCCAGCAGCCCCGGTGCTCCAGCACAGGCTTGGATTCATCTGGACTTGGCTGTGGATTCATCTGGACTTGAAAGGTACTGGGAAGATTTGAATTCAACCTCGTACCTCATGCTGGGAGAATGGTTCAGCCCAGATCTGCTTTCTCCTTACATTGTTTTGCTGTAAAATCTTATAGGAATATGGTGAATATCTGCAGTGCCACACTTTGGTCTGTTTTCTCTATCAAATCTCTCAGGGTCTGCCTTGTCACAGTGAGGTGTATTCCAAATTTTTCCTTTCTGCTCTGGTGCATCACTGCTAATGGAGTATTCCCTTGCCAGAGAAACCAAGCACCTTGTTTTGAAATATTAAATTCTGGTTCCAGGTTAAAGCAAAGATTTTTGCAAGTACTGCAAACACTATTGCTGACTGGCAGCTATGTCTCAGCTGCACATATGGAAAGATGGAAATTTTTAGTGAAGAGGCATAAAGTGCTTCTTGAAGCAGAGATGTGAGTTCACGTCAAATGAAATGTATGCAGGGGGTCATCTTTTTTGCACTGCATTATAGAAAAAGGTTCATTATAGATAGTAATGATATAGACCACACTCTTGTGAATTAACTTCTAATTGGAAATGCACTGAGCCACCAAAAATAATGCACCCCAGCCAGCTTCCTTAGGACTGTGGTTATCTTCTACATAAATGCATCTTTAACCAACAGCATATAAAAAGAGCAATGATGACATCCAGAGGACAGATAGTTTAATCATAGGTACTGTAGGTATCCTCAGCAAATTTCCTGGGGATATATCCCTCACCTATTTTTTTCTGTTTAAAGCCTGTTCTTATTAAATCAGTTATTGACAGCCTGCTGAGTTCTTTAAATCATAGTTTTTATGAAACTGACCTTGTAAAGTTGAGTGTTTCACCCCCAGTGCAAAAATTACATGTACATGATAAACTTTTATTGGTTCCATCATTTTTGTGTGCATTATCGTTCTGTGTTATCACTGAATCCAACTGAAATGTGGAGCACTGCTTTAAGCTACTGGAAAACTTCAGGTTAATAGCTGTCTGGCGTGCTTTGCCTGTGAGGGCTCCTGCTGTGGAACCTCTCCCTATATGTAGGTTTTTATCTAATCTGTCTTAGTAACCTTCCATACTCTGCCTTGGCAGGTTTTTTTTGGTGTCGATTTTGTTTGCAACTGCAAGAATATCGGCCAGGTGCACCATATGTAGAAGCCACTGCACAGAAAAGACTCTGAATTCCACAGAAATATCTAGGGATGGGTGTCTATTTTACTGGCAAATTTGAAGGAGATACATTAGCAATGATAGTCTAAGCACAGCTCCACAATCAGAATTTAATTGAAGCATGTTACCTATAATAGGTTCAGATATTTGTGTTCTTCAGCATTTTATAAATTCAGAAACAGATGGGCTATGACCAGGAAGCAGTGGAGAACAGACTGGCGTAAAGCAGGTTGGCTCTCTGACAAGTGCAGGTACAGCTGTGGTATGTATTTTATTCAGCATGCCCACCTACTGTATCAGCAGCCTGCCCTACCAGCAATTCAACTACAACTGACTTAATGAAGAGTAGAAGTAAGCATGAATCCAGACTTTCCATGGATCATAATATCTGAGAACCCAGAAGAATCAACATGACGGAAATCATGCCAAGTAATTTTTTTTCCTTGCATCTTTACGTGCAAGAAATAACAAAAGCATTGGCATTTTGAAGAGGAAAAAAAATCACAGAATGTAATCATGGTACACTATATTAAAATGTTCCCGTTTTGGTATTTTTGTTTTTTAAATTAAAGAAAGAAAACCTTAGGAAGTAGTAGTTTATAGCTCAAATCACCACAATTGTACCAAGGAACATGATGAAGTGCTGGCTAAGAAGGCTTCTGCTAGTAAAAGAGAATTTATGTGGGTGACAGAAGGGCCAGTTCTTGAAGGTTTCATGCAAGAAGTGTACAAAAGGGTGGTTTTGCTCCCTTTTGTGCCAATCCTTCCAAGCCCCATGGGGAAAAGACTTCTGTGGCTGAAGAAGTTGTGGAAAAGAATCCTTGATCTGAACATTCCTTAATTGGGAATGTGGTATTTGCTATTTTATGCATTTAAAAGAGGTGCCTCTCTTTGTCTTTTGGCATTCCTTATACGTGTGAGTGAATAATCTCATATTTAGGTATATAGCACTTCTTTATCTCTGTTTCTATATCTATCTAACATCATGTATTCTAACCTGCAGTCACCTACGGTAACCCACGAAGGGAATTTGGAAAAACAACAACCCATAATTATTTTATATGTTGATTGTCTGACTTGAAATATTGCGGTAATTATCAGGTTAAATTCCTATGATCCCTGCAATTTCTGTGAAACCCGGAGATGTCAGTACTTGAGTTCTGGCGCATCGCTTAAAGTAAAATTATACCACCTCAACCTAAGGTCGTAATTAAAGATGTAACAAAGCTAAGTGAAAAAGAGCTATATGATTTGAATTAAAAGCAGAACAATCCCCATAATTGTAGAAGGTGAAAAATTAAATGAACTGGCCATGAATTCCACCCTTCAGGGGCCACACGCGGTCTGTGGGTGGGCAAGACTCTGGTTGATGCAGCTAGACAAAGGTGAAGGGGAAGCCAGGGGTGTGGGACCAGGAAAGAACCTGTAGGAGCACTTCCTTTGGAAGGGGAATGTATTCTTCCAGAATGGAGCAAAGACTTGGGAAAAGCCTAAATGAGAGAGGGTTTTATAAACATAGCTCTACTGTGGCTTTTATTTGGGAGACTGAAAAGTAACACTTTGGTCTCCAAAGTGAGACTGTGGAACGTGTTGGCATAAATTACTTTTATTTGTATCTAGATTTCTAAAAAAAACTTTAAAACACAGCTAAAAAGTATTTTGAAGAGTTCTGATGAGCAGGAGAAAATGCAGCCTCATATCTATGTGTATATGTACATCTGTGTGTACTCATATATGTGGGCTGGTGCTTGCATTTGAAAATGAAATCCTGGAAGACTGGTGTGATTTTAACAAACATTCCACAGCCTTATTTTAAGGGTTCTTCCTTTGTTGTAGTACAGGTGCTGTGGCAGTGGAAGCCATCAGGGTTCAAATGACAAAGACAAGACTGAGAATGCCACTTCAAGACAGCAAAACAAAGAGCTGCTGTTCAGGAATTCAGTTTCCAGCGCAATTGTGCTGGCTAAGCTGTACACGCCACACATCTTGCTTACATCTTGGACTCTCGAAGGTTTTCTTTTCTCTCATTCTCTTGTCCAAGCTTCACATTTAACCTTTGAGGCAGTTTTGAATATATCCCTTCATAAATCGTAGTCCAGTAGCACTAACCTCAGGCGGCTCTTTAGTGTTTTTGACTCCCTTCTCACACTGTTCCTCCTCAGGCTTCTGCTGGTCATTCTCATTTCTCTCCTGATGATTTTGTCACTTCTCTTCAATGTAAAACTCAGGGGATCTATGAGACTGCACACTGCAACTGTGTTTGTGATGTTGGGGCCTCTGCCTGATGCTACACTTCGCTTCATTTACCTTTCTCATTTCATTGCTTTCCCCACGTTCCAGTAGCTCTGCCTGCGCCCCTGTTACTACCATAGGGCTGACACACTGTCCATCAGAGCCTGTCCCCTCCAGCCTCCACCAAAATATGTTACCTTTCATGTTGGTGACTCCCTCAAATACACTAAATCCTCCGTGTCCTCTAGAATTTTTTCCGTTTGGTTTTAAATGTCCCCTAGCTGTTCTGATGCTGAAAAAACACCTCTGGACCTACCGATCCTTCACAAGCTTTTTAAAACCGTTCTCTGGTATTTCTTCTGTCAGCATTTTTACAGCATTTCAAGACTAGTTGGTGTCACAAAAGTGAAGAATATTTCACAGTGAGGATAAAATACTACAGTCAGTTCCATATAGGCTTAGTTCTGAAAAGTCACTTAAGCGAAGTGTGATGTTGCATGAAGGGATAAGTGATGGCTCGTGGAGATTTGTCCAGAAACAAAAATGTACCTAAGCCGTACCTCAAAAAAATTTTTTTTCAGATGACTGGAAAAAATAAGCTTTATCTAAACAAACAAACAAAGAGAAAAAAAAAGAAGAAGAAGAAAAAAGGTTGTAGTCCTGTCAGCTCCTGAGGTACAGAAATGGTCCCATCCAAAACCTGCCAGAAGGGACCCTTGTCTCTTTTCTGAAGCTGTTTCCCTCTGCCAGCCAGTCCCACAGCCCATCACAGTGAATATCTGCAGTGCTAAAAGAATTGTTCCTGAAGAGAGTTCAGTAAAATGGTTCAGGAAAGCTTCTTGATTAAAGGGGTCTAAGAATAAGAATAGCATTATTTGAATCCTGCATTGTTGTCAAAACTAAAAGAGCAGGCACAAGTCTGCCTTCAGATCTCCGTAGGCGTTTGCAGGGAAAGCAGGTGGTGAGCTGGGAAATTTGGCTGAGGAAAGCACTCAGGTACTCTATTGAAGAGAACAAAATGAAATCTTAAATTAAGAGGAGGTGCTCTTCAGCTTCAGAGTAGAGCAGAGCAGGAGCGTTTGTTAGGATCAGCATTGCACTCTCTGGTTCTGGGTGCAATACCCTCTCATCATCGGGGGAAGGCTGTAGGGTGTGTGCCCTCCATCCCACTCCCCAAGGTGGCTGCTCTCTTAATCCTAGCTGTCCAGAAAATTCAGTGAGAGCTGGGAAAACTCGGGGAGCGAGTGCTGCATCTGAAGTCAGTCTCCTCCACCTCCCCACCCAAGTAAAAGGCTCCGTGGTTGCTTTAGAAGAGCGTTGAAGGGAGATAAAAAACAGAAGCTTTAAGGTGAGGTGCAGTGGGTTACACAAAGCACCATTGCATCAGCTGTCAGGCAGTTCTGAGTATGTTCCTCCTGCACAGGGTCGTTCCTCCTTCTGTAGGAAAAGAGGGTGGGGTGCAGGGCTTTGCCCAGGCAAAGCTGAGGCAGGGAGCAGACCTGTTATATGTGATGGGAATTAATGTTCCAGGATACCTGGTGTCCTGTGCTGAGCTCAGCAGCTGGGCAGTGAGTGACACTGCAGGTCACTTCAATTCCTTGTGTGAATAGTAAGTGGGAATACTTAGGGTGGCCTGTTAAGGACTGTCCCAAGTTCAGAGCAGAAAAAAGATGCCAACTGATCTTTAGGAAGATTTTGATGCATGTTAGCAGAAGGCACAGGAGCAGAGAAGATGAAAGAGCAGCCACAATGGGGGACAATGGTTTTTGTACAGAGTAAAAGGGATGACTTCAGATTAAGCAGGGAAGGGTTTTCATGGGGCAGTCTGGTTTTAGTGGGGAAGGTAACATTTCAGATGCTGTCATGGAATAAACTGAAGAAGGATGAGAGTAAGCAGACAACAAGGAAACTGGAACAGCAGTACTATTTCCTTATCCTCCTTTTGGCTTTGAGTTTTTGAATGAACAGGTCAAAAGCAAGAGTCAGAGAAAATTCTGTAGCACTTGAAGTGCTCTGCAAGTCCCTGCTAGACAGTGCATACTCCTGCTGGAAAGGATACTGGAGAAATAGCATCCTTTTTGATAGTGACTCAGACCTGAACGTGAGAATAATAGCTCTGACTCAATCACAGGCTGTTGTGGAGGGAGATTAATGCCAGGATTCATGGCCAATTCTCATTTTTTGTGTCAATCTACTTTCAAAATAAAGCATATGCCAGTTATTTCTCTTGGAAAGGAAAGAGAGAGAGCTGATATGAAACAGAGATAAAATCTGGAGCATAATTAAACAGGCATTTTTCATATCTTTATCATTGTCTACTTTCTCTTCCCTCTCGTGCTTCTGTGCCTTGTTCTTTCTAAAGCTATTGCAAGAGGGATGGATGCTGAAGGAAAAGCAGCTGGGTTTGATGCCAAATAGGTACTCCATGTTTTATCTGATACGTGGCGAGATGCATTCGGACATTTTTGTTGTGCATCTGATTCTATAAGGCATTTTATGAGTAGTCCATCGTACAAAGACATTGTGTTACTGTAATTGTCGTATCTTCACATCAATTTTCAATTCAGTTTCTGCATTTTCCTCACACTTCCGACAATAAATACTTAAAATAATTGCAAGTAAGAAAACTGAGACTGCAGTGGCTTTGACTTGATGGCTTTGACTTGGCTTTGAATATGACTTTGACGTGATGTTTTATGACACTGATTTTCTTTAAGACCCAGCATTGTAGATTGGCTCAGGATGGGGATAGGTACCTTTTTTTTGTTGAACTGATGTTTCAAGTCTCTCTTCAGCTCAGAGTGTGGCATTTCTGTTATCTCTTGGCTTTCTGTTGAATGGGGTGGGATGGTCCCAGCTGCACTCCAGCTGACCTCTCTGTCATAAGTGATGGTGGTTGATGCCACTTTTTTCTTCTAGGTGAGGAGAGTAGGGTTTGAAGGAGCTTTAAGCCTCTATGATGCTGATATAACCCTCAAAGGTTCTCTTGCTACCCTGGGGTTGATATAGACTCGGGTGTAAACCATGTTTTGGTGTAAGTGACAGTAACCTGTCCTTGTTTTTAGCACTCCATGAGGCAGCTAGAAAATCTCAGGCTACAGAGGCCCATCCATAGCCTGTGCCCTTGAACAGATCTTGGTGGTAAAACCCTTTTCCTGTTGCTTGAGGTGCTGCCAAATCTAGCCTGAGAGCCTTGCCCTGATGCAGAGAAGAGCCTGACCTCTCCCTTAGGCTGCAGGAGTGGGAACCCTGCTTGCATTCTCCATGAGCTCCTGTAAAAGAGCATGCATGGACTGCCTTAGTATATAGAACTAACTTTGGGAGTATGAAGAGTTATACAAACAACTTCCAAACCTATCATTGCACGAGGCAATGGCAGCTCAACAGACCCCATTTGATGCAGAATCTATTTGTCTACTGTTAGATGTAGGCACCCACCTTCCTGTCCCTCCTGGCTCTTTACTTGTTTGGCTGTGTCACATAAATTCAACCCTACCCCAGCCTCCACACCTTCTGAGAGGTTATGCTCCCCTGCCACTGCAGCAGCGACAGAAACATCATTGCTGGCAGTGGCTGGAGTGAATGGCTGGAGCATGGAGTATGTAAAACAGAGCCATGAGTCTGCTCTGATGGAGAGTTTGCTTCTGGAGAGCAGCATATTGATTTGTTTAAATGCTTGTGCTCTGGGTTCGTGTGCTTCCTTTTGCCTTTGTGCTTGGCTTTGCCTTTCACCTCCACAGTGCTGTGCCATGAGTCCCACGGGGATCTTTCCAGATTGTCACAGCCTTGGTGTCTGTTCTCATCGCAGACACACAGAATGGGAAGTGCTTTTCTGCTCTCTTTCAGGCCTTAGCAGTTACAGGGCTTCCTGCGTGAGGCAGGGGAGACCGGGGCATGTGAAGCTGGGCTTGTCCTTGCTGAAGCTCCTGCAGGGATTTTGGCATCCTGGAGCTGACTACATCCCTCCTGTGCTGCACAAGAGCTCGGCACAAAGGTTGCAGATGTAGTCTAGATGCTGTAAATGTCATATGACTCTTCTGCTAAACTGACTTGCATTTTGGAGGGTATTTCTCTGGTTACTGTGGTTCCCAGCCCTCTCCAGTAATATCAGAGATATGGTGGAGGTGAAGAATGCACCAAAAGGAAGCAGAAACTGAATTCTGTCGCTTGCTACAATCCAAGAAAAGGGACCACAGGACCAGAGATGCAAGTAAAGCTGGAATGAGCTTCAGCAGTGAGACACATATGGGGGAGAGGAGCAGCAGAAGACTTGGGAGACAGAAGCAGCAGAAAGAAGTGTGGGAGAGCAGGATGCTGTGGTGAAGGAACCTCCTGAAATCTGTCTCCAGATAAACAGAAAAACCTGGGAAAAAGTTAGCTTGGTTATCAAAACAGCAAGGCTGCACCTGTGTAGGCAAATAAACACATACCTGGTGTGATGGATGATCTTTGTGGAAAATATTTGGTTGACTGCTGGTGTGGGCAGCCTTACAAACTGCAAGTACATGGTGCATCAGGAGCTGGCTGCATGTGCCCCTGAATTTTTTAAAAGTCAGGCTTCCCCTATGGAAACAGTGCTGTTCAAAGTCGGAGTTAGCCTTTCCAAGGCTCAAAGGAAAGCTTATAAGTAACAAGCTGTGATTAATTTTCTGTTTGTTTTGTACACACACAAGAAAATGCTGGGATGTTTTGTGGTGATGAATCATCCTGCGTGTGCACGCTCATCTCTCAAATAGGCATTTTGTATTTTGGGACCCATTTCCTCATTAGCAGAGCGAATATGTTAGGTCTTACAAACCTTCTCAGAAAATGGGTAAGCTTCATCTAAAAAAACCAGTTGAATTTTTGGCCTGCAGTATTCCTATTACTGGGCAGCCATTCCAGAGCTTTTTATCCATCTTCTGACAGCCAAACCCATTTTATTTCCAACCTTGGATTATTCTTTGCCAATTTATGTCATGTGAAGAAATGAATGAATTATCAAATATGCCAGACTGCGGCATAAACAAAAGTGGTGTCACTAAACACCATATCCAGCATTTAGGAAGCAGACCTAAAGTAGATTCAGAAAGAAAAAAAATCAATGCAGAAGGCCATATAGCTAATTACCAAGTACAATAAATGACTACCATGAAAAATAGGCCATGTCGAGAATAATCTCTGTCAAATGTAGCTAAAGACTGTCCTCCTTAATCCGTTTAAGAATTGAGAGGGTATTAAAACCTGGAACATGTAAATCAGTTGTGAAAGTTTACAATTCACTGCACCTCACATATCTCCAGGTTGATATGCGTGGAGGGAATTCCGGCATGTCACTTTAGGAAAACTTAAGATAGCCAAGACTAGCTGACGTGGAAGAAAACCTCTACCAGCAAGTCTCAGGTTGCTGGCAAACCGGTGTTAAAAAGGGTGCTGTGTTTCACAATGAAGCATTCTGGTCATGGGGGTGCCATGACATGATCTCTCCAAAAGGTGCAGGAGGTGAGATAAGCATCTGTCTCAATCCTTTACAGAGCCCTTGGGTTTGACAGGAGTGAAACATATGCTGCCTGGCAGGCGAGCCCACATTTAATCTACGTAGCACTTTCTTTTAATGCCTACGGTCCTGGCAAGGGCTGCACGGCAGTGGGATGGCTTTTACTGAGTATAACAGGATTTTTGTTCCCAGACTCATGATTTTGCTACAGAACAATTAGTGGGTTTAGTATTCCAGAGATTCTGAGAACTGCTGAAAGCCTAAAGGTCTGGGTATTGAAACATTTTGAAATAGTCGTAGTCCAGTGTGATGGTCTTCAAGTGCTCTTATCCGTGGTGGTCTCAGTGTTGTGCTGTTCAGAGTAGCCAGAGTTACTACAGAGGAGGTGGCTGAGGATCCAGGAGTGTGAGCAAAATTTGAAATTGTATTATTTCCTCCGTGATCACCACAGAAAACCCTTCTGACAGCACCATACCTTCACATTTATTTGTCAATAATGAACAGATTTGCATGATCATATTCTTGAGCAGAGAGTGTGTTAACACACCCCCACACCCACCCAAAAAAAAGACACCAAGTCTTCAAAAACGGGGAATATTTTAAATAAATGAATGAAGAAGAGTAAAACATCATCTATTTGAGGTGGCCAGATTCACAGATTACTTAATTTCTCTGCTACTAGGCTGACTTCTCAGTTGTAAGGCAAAATCCCCTAATTTTTCTTCCAGTGTCATGAAGATATTTATTATAACTTACTTTTGTAACTATTTGTTCATATGTTTATCTCTTACTGGTGAAACCATGCAAAGAGCTGTCTATAGTCCACCCTTTCTTCAGGATGAAGCTTTTCATTGCATTTTGTTATTTTAGACCCCTTCAAATTCTTAATAAATTTCAGCTCCATCAGCTTTTCATGTCATCAGGAATTTTAGCACAAATAAGTATATCCAGTGCATATTAGGTAATTTGGAAACAAGGTTAGTAATTAATATATCTGGTTTGGGAAGCAATGAAAAGAAATCTGAGTATTTGGTGCTAGAATAACTCAGCTCTTTGTATGTTTGACTGGCTGCAAATGGACATATTCCTGCCTTTCGTAGGATTCAGCATGGATATAAAGTTCCACTTGCATGGATGATACAGGAGGATCAGGGACATGAACAGCAGAACTGTGTACAGGAAAAGAATGAACTCAGTATATCACAGAGACAAAGATATTAAAGATATCACAGATGCAAAGATATTAATAAATGTTAGCCTGCCACAGTGCAAGATTGGCTTAGTCTATAAAAACATCCATTCTGCTATATTGTTTACCTGAATCCTAGTAAATACAAAAGACATTCTCACAAATAGTACAGTGTGTGTGACCTACCTCGGTTGTCCTCATTAGCTGGATGCCCTTAAAATGTGTGTGTTAGGAAATGATGCAGAGGTTTATTCATCAAAGTTTTGCTTCGTTCTAATACGTGCACAGCCCAGCTGGGTTGCAATTAATAGCTAAGAAGGTAATGCCAAATTGGACTTCAGATAGAGTCCTGGGCTGTGGGTAACTATAATAAGGTTGCACATTAAATTACCTCGGAGATCAAAACTCGTAAGCCAGAACTAATAATTGCCAGTTGCAAGACAACAATTTGTTATTTCAGATGAGCCAACTTTGAAGGGATTTGAAGGGAACAGAAAAAGATGAGTTCGTGTGCAGTTTTAGCAGATATCACTTATCACACAGTAATAAGATAGTGGACAGCCCAGATTGCAACTGTGAAATATAGATAAAGCAAACTTGCAAATAGAAGGAAGTGGGATCGTCTGGAACACTGCCAAACAAAACTGAGGAAAAAGAAAATAGACATCTAAGTCGGTAAAATGTGGTGCACAGATTACAGAATAAACTAGAAACACTCCTAAATTAATCAAAGAGAGGTAGAGTCCAGCAGTAAATTGAAATGCAGTTGGTCGAAAAGCACATATTAATGCTCTCCTTCCCTCTGATGCTGCTTTCTCTGCCTGGAGTAGCACTCCTCGGAGATTTTGTTTCTCACTGCCATGATTGCTCATTTTTTTCAGCAGAGATAATGAGATCGAGGCAGGAATAGCCTTCTTTCATTCTCTTATTCCATTTCATTTCTCTCCTCCAATTTGCACCACAACAATGGCAGCGAAAACATCAAGGAGGCGAGTTGTGAATAGCTCATGGTCAACGGCGAAGAGACTCTCTGCAGAGGGTCCTAGATGGAGATTCAGCTGGGGTTGGGGCACGTTTCTGTCCTGTCCTCCCCACTGAGCTGGGGGTCTCCATCTTCACATGACTCTGTGTGGTTCTGCCTGGGACCCAGGAGAAACTGAGTCAGCGGAAGAAGGAGAAGAAGGAGAAGGAGAAGAAGAGGAAGAAGAAGAAGAAGCCGTGAGACTTTTTGGGTGCTTGGCTGTGTTGGTTCACCCACCAGTGCACCACCCAGAAGCAGTGCTGCGAGGAAGGCTTTGTTAGTAATAACCACCCCAAAATCTCTGAGATTATCTTCGTGGTGAAGTGCTAGGGCTCACCCAGGGGCCTACAGTCAGCACTCAAAAGAGAGGCACTGCTCCTTTGCTGTTTCACGGGTATCACCTGGAAAGCACAGAACAGGAGGCAATGGTAAGGGAGCTGTGTGCCCTGCAGTGCACTTGTGCAACCAGAAGCCAAAATTAGCAGGGGGACCATCTAATTGTATTTGTTCTGCTTGCAAATAGATACCCCCCCTGCTAATTTCAGCTTCTGCTTACAAAAGTGCTCTGCGGTGTTCACTCCCCCGCCCTTCCTCCTGTTCTCTCCGTGATTTTTTTTTTTTCTTCGCTCACATGTGATTTCTTTACATTTCCAGCTCTATTTTCTCAGTCTTTTCATCAATATTTAATATTTGAGTGGAACGGTGGGCAGTTACCTTCTTTTTCTTTTCCCTTTTTTTCCCTCTAAAAGTGCTGGTGCTCAGCTCTGGCTGCAGGAGCACTTGGCTCCTGGGAGCACTCGCTCTCTTTGAGTACTGCCTGCATTAAGGAGCCAAAGTCTAACCTGAGGCTGCCAGAGGGGGTTTAAAAAAGGCAATAATGACTAATTGACCTCTTTAATGAGCTTAGGAGTTATAAAGTAGATAATTGCAGTGCATATGACATATTTTATCTAGGTTTTCAGAAAATCTCTGATAAGGATCTACATGACAGGCTGCTTCTGAAGATGAACCTAACAGGGGCTGAGAAGGACATGGCATAGAAATACAAGAAAGAAAATGAATTTTCTGTGCTGAGGGTTCCCCCCAAAAGGGAAGAGTTAAGTGTGATTAATACCTGGTTTCATAGTTTGATTTTAAATAAATTACCTAGCTAGAAAGGCCCACTATAATGCGCTGTATGTGCTGATGATACTAAATTATGATGCATACTGAGCACAAAGTGAGTGGCAAGAAACATTCATCGTGCCTTAGATCAGCTCAGTAATTGAGCTGACACATGGCAAATTAAATTTATTACTGAGAAATGTGAAATAATGCACATTGTTCTTGATACAGGGATGACAAACATAAAGACCCTCCAGAATATTTTGACAAAATAGTCTTTACTAGAAGATGGCTGTCCTGGGCAATGTGCACACAGAGAAAAGCTGAGAACAGAAAGGACTGGCTTTGGCATTTGATTTTCTCTCTATTACAGTGTATTTCTCCTGCCCATTCATTGCTTGTTTTCCCAGCTCGACCCAAAGCTCTTCAGTTTCTCAGGTTTTCTGAACTCTCCTCTCCATACCTCATGGGTTTGTTAGGATGAAAACCAAAGTGAGCTGGAGGCATGAAGAAAAGTCCCTCAGTCTTGGAGCTAAAAAAGTGCAACAAGTGAATTTTTAAGACGTGCTGGAACAGCCACCCTGGTGACACCATCTATTTTACTCTTTCATTGGTGGAGTAAGGTAAAGAGAAATGAAAGTAGATGTTTCATAGGACAGTGTAGTAAGACACAAGTGAAATAGGTGATGTGGGTTTGGGTTAATATCTGGCTTTTCACAATGTGCACACTCTGTGTTTTTAAAACAGTTTATGGCTAAGATTTGAGGCACACACCTGGATCTGGGGAGATCTGATGAACTAATTACTTAATCCAGATCTAATAGCCCAGGGCAGCATCATGTGATTTGTTTTGGTCTTCCAGAGTTAACACCGGCACTTCTCATTATCCTCCTGTGTGGCTGTTGTGATTCCCAGCACTTTATTTTCACCTCCTTTCAATCGTGTATCTTGGAATTCACCGGCGTAAGTCAGCCTGGACTCTACTTTTCTACTTCAGCTTCTCAGTTTCCAGCTCATTTTTCCAGGTGTATCGGGCAGTTTCTTGCTAAGAATTGGAATCTGGTGCTTGGGAGGAGGCCATGGGAACCTGGGATGGAAGGAAGAGAAGGGCTGAGGGCTTTCAGACACAAACAGCCACCAGAAAAACATACAGGCATTTATAGGAGAGATGGCCAAGCAGATGATGAAGGCTGTCGAGTGACAGGGGAGAAACAGAAAAATAAGATTGTTTGGGTCTGGCTTTTTTTAAGGAAGGGCTAAGTTATGACGTTTGGGCAAAAGTCTGGGGTGCTCAAAGTCACAATAGCTGAGGGGGTGACACAGCCACAGGGGCAAGTCACAGAAGACCAGTCCCTCTGAGTGGCCCTGAGTGACCACAGGATGTCTGTAGAGCTTTGCTGACACCTTGATTACCATTATTACACACTTAACTACACAACTCATTGAAGTTAACATCAGATCAGAATTAGTAATTTTAGTTGGGCCTATTTCTGTGGTGTGTGCTTCTCCTTCTGTCTTTTTAGCCATCAGGGTGGTTTGAGTTCCAGCTTCCAGTGTTATGCTGATGACACATCTATGTGATTTTTTTTCTTGACTACTCAAAGCCATTTAATCTCTTTGAATTTACTGTGGATGTCAACATTTTGAAATGTCTCCATGAAAATCTGTCACTATCCTCCTAATGTTTTACTTCATTTCTTTTGCTGTCTGAGCTGTGCTTCTCCAAGGCAAGGAATTGCCCCTTTTTCAGGATCATGTTACACGTTCTGTTTACCAAGTCATCTTTTCATTACTTGGAAACATCTCACAAACCAAACACACAAAGAGAAAGAAATTTAAAAGCTTGTCTTTGTAGCATGTTTACTTTCCTCTGGATTTACCCCTGACAGAACTCAATTACAAACAGATCAGCCTTTGATTCAACTCTTAAAATATGAATAATGGGTTTCTAGCTCAGTATAGGCCAGATCCATTCCTTCTTTTGCAATTGTCAGTGCAATTTGCTTATGATTTAATTTTAAATTGGACCTCCCCTGGACTTAGCAGGCTGCTTTAAAGTAAGAGCCTGTGTTTCTGAATGTCTGAACACTCTTGGTATCTCAACATTTCAGCAGTCTCCTTGAGATTCTTTGGCTTCCAAAATTATAAGTCAGAACGTTTTGGTCATAAAATTTTAATTGGAAGTTATCATTGATCTGATGAAAATTGATGGCCTTTTTTTATGAAGAAGAAGAATCTTGTCCACTGTTCTGTTAAAAATTCTCAGAACAAAAGTTTTTTTAAAGTGAAAGGAACATGTGGGGATAGGAAATTAAAATAAAGAGTAGATAGATTATCAGTGGAAATAATATCCTAAATTGGTGAGGTACAGCATTTTTAAGATGGATAATATATGAACTAGAAGTTGGGAATTGATGAATTTACCTCTCACATCCAGCTCTACAAAGACTCTGTCACCAGTCCATTGGAGTAACTGTGGTTCTGTATTAGGCACAGGATTTTTTTGGAGGAAGAAGTCTTTAAATGAAGTTTTCGATCTCATTACCAGCTGATACTTGCCTGGATCAGTTGTGGTAATCCACCCTCAAAATTTTGCTCAAGGTACCACCTACTGCTTAATTTCCATTTTGTAAGAATTCTAATAAACCAGAAATCAGACTTTTTATCCTGTACCACTACACTGAATTGGCCTGTTTGACCTATTTTAGGTTATGATGTGGAAAGTGCCTTGTTATTTAGTAGAGGAGATGTCCCCAGCATTTGAAAAAGAGAGAATGTTTGTATGTAATGCCCTGTGCTTCTCCTCTCCATGCCATTTGATAATATTGATCACGGAAGCTTCTCTCTTGCCTCCAGGAAGCTTGAGGGGTAAACAGAAACACCCTTAAATGACTTAGATCCTTCATCTCAGATTAAAGCCAAAAATTTGACTGGGGCAAATGGTTTTCCATGTCAGCAATCATCCCTTGAGAGCCTCTTCAAGGGTTATTCCTCTTCTCCCCTTATAAAGCATCTGTGCAATTCCACTGGAAATTGGTGTATATATATCCTGATGATTTTAAAAGAAATCATTTATAGTCAACAGCTTTTTCCCATGGCTTCAGCATTTAAAATTCTGTCCTTTTCCTTATTACCTATTTTTTGGGTGAATGAGAAGATAAGCTTTCAGTATCCATTCCTGCTGCCATCATGCAAAAAAAACACTTCAGACAAAACCTCCTGGAAGTCCCACCTCTGTAATCACCTGGAAGTCCCACCTCCGTAATCACCTGTCCTCCTCTGCTCCATTCCTCCATTGGATCTCCTCTGTGCCGCACCAAGGTCCAGCCACCAGCAGTCACATTATGGGACTTGATTTGTGATGTCTACCAGTGGTTATGAGTTATGATATCCTGCTTGTCTTCTCTTACCATATCCGTGCCTTTGCTCTCATCCCATGGAATGCTCCTTCTGAACTGGTAAACTGCAAGGCCACTACCTTTTTCTTATATAAACCACCATTTTTTGTTCCTTTTCCCTTTTTTTTTTTTTTTTTCTTTTTTTTTTTTTTTTTTTTTTTTTTTTTTTTTGGTGGGAGGAGGGGGTGGGAGCAGGGGTTTTTCTGTAATGCCCACAGGAAATCTAGTTAATTACTGGAACTATCTTTCATAAAGCAAACATTGCCATCAGTTCCACCACAGGTCGGACTGGGCTGTAAACTTGCTCACTCATTATCTACGTGAATTTAAAAAATACGTCTAATTGATTAAAAGTCAGTGGGACCCGGTTTTCCAAGTCACCTCAGGGCTTTTGAAAATTCCTCTTCATGTGGGATGAAATCGGAATTCAGATCTGCCTTCAAAAAGTAACCACTTTCTATGCCTCTCCTTGCTACGTCCTCTTTCATCACTTACGGGATTCCTGTTGAGTCACAACTTGCATTAACCCCGAAGGTCTGCAGGACAGACACTGCAATCCACCCAAAATCTCTGACGGGTCTTTCACGCCTCCTCTTCCTCTTCCTCCTCCTCCCCCATCCCAGCCAAAGGGCAGCAGTCGCCTTGCAGTCCTCCAGACAGTGTTTCCAGAGTTTTTGCTTTTGTGGAGTAAGAAATGTCCCTCTCCCCGTGCCTCCTGCAGGCTGCTTGTTTGCATCAAGGTAAACATTTAAATGTCACCTAAACATAAAAATAGGTAGGAGGCACATTAAAGAAACTTCATCTCCACTTCACGTCAACGCCACTAAACACGTTGTTACAAGAGTGACTAAAACTGTCTAATAATATCATCAGTGGCAACTGGTCAGTTAAAATGTTTTTTAATTGTGACTTGAATGTGTTTATCAACCTCTTTTTGTGACATTAAAAAGACAGCAAGAGAAACACATGGAGACATTGTCCTCGAGGGAAAGGATTAATCATCAGTGAGTGAGCAGGCCTAAGCAGATGGTCAGCTATGCTTTCCTGAAGTCATTTCTTCTATCCACCATTCAGTGTCACTGCCAGAAATGAGAAGAAGTGTTATCTTGACATTGAACATCTTTATAATAAAATCACTAATTGGCCTCTAATACCAAAGGCTTTATAGCTGTAAAATTGCAGCAGAGGTAGCTAAGTGGTTGACTGGGTTTCATTTTAATAAATGCTGTTTTCCAAATCCTTCCTTAGTGCTGTCCACACTGTGCTGTCGCTGGGAGACCTCTCTGCTGCAACGGTGTGTCTGTGTTAGCTGAGCTCCAAACACAGCAACCAGGAGTGTTTGAACAGCACAGCAGATAAATGTGACGCTGCCATTGTGCTGCTATTTTCCATGTATTTCGTGTAAGGCTAATATTTTACAGGAGATGATCTTTAGGATTCAGTTCTCAGATTTTTCCTGTCTTTTTGGCAACCAGGAAGAGCCTGTCATAATAAATTATCACTTTTGGTCTTGGAAATATATTTTTATGAAAGCTGAAAATGTGTCGGCATTGGACATCCGTGAAATTCTCATGGTTTGCTAAGGATTTCTTTTTCTTTTATGCTTCTCACTTTAGCCAGGAGCATTTAGAGAAAAATATTTCTATCCTTAATAACCATCCACTTTTTTTTGAGGTACAACCAGATCTGGGATGGAAAGAGTTACGTATTACAGCAGTTATGTGAATATACTTGACATTTTTAATATAATTTGAATGTGTGGGTCTTGTTTCCATCACCCATTTTTTCCATTTAGCAAATCTTTCATCACGGGAACAGCGAGAGCCAGATTCTGGCTTCAGCACACCAAAGCCAGTCTGGAATAATTTGGACACTCTGGGCTGTGTTTTGGTGTGGCTCAGCAGTCGCTCTCTTGAGAGCACCTTTGGTGGTGCTTGACCCCAAGGCATCCAGTGTGGTGCTGCTGTGCTGCAAACTGGGCCTGACCCGAGGTTCATTTAAAGCAACAGAAAGAATCTTGTACAGGGTAATAGGCTCTCAACCCGGGTTTTCGATTCTTTCACAGTGAAATTTGAAATTTGCAGAGAGGGTTAATGCCTGGAAAATTATATAAATATGTTATGTCATAATATTATATGTCCCAAAATATTGGTAAAGGGTGTTTTTCCCAGAGATTAGAGCATTAGTGAAAAAATAATGATTAACCTTTAAAATCAGATTGGCATTTCTTTTTTCTCCAAATGTAGAATTAATACGCATTTTTTAATCATTAGTGTAATTTTCAGGATGATACTTTTGTTCTTTTGGCTGTTGAACTGTTACGGCTGCTAGTAACCCTTCAAATTGTTTGCTTCATTCAAGCATTCTTTTTTGAATAATTCATTAAGCATTATTATCCAAGCGTGGAACACCTCATTTAGCACTGGTGATCTTTTCCTTATGTGTAGCTGACAGGCAATCAAAGTTTTTATCAGTGCAGAAAATTTGCAATTCAGAAATGTAGTTGCAGCAATTAGTAGCTATCAGGTAGCATAGGAAGGACAGCTTCATAAAAAGAGAGAGTTGAATGAGCTCAACTGATGTTAGCACAAAAGTAATGGATAAAACTAACCAGCTGTTTCTAAATTTACCAAATGGAACATTCCTTTTTCTCAGAATAGAGGCTTTAATTAACTTTGTGTTATGTGTGGCTTCACGAGAGGAGAAGTGAATAGGTGACAGAATATCCCTCTTTCAGTGCCCTTCACTCAATTTTGTAACTGTGTTGAGGCATCTTGTGGATGTGCAGCTCCCTCCCTGTCTCATTGCAGGACGAACCTCCAGGTTTTTCACTGCTCACCTTAGGCCCTCTGGAGAACAGTAAGGTTTTTTTAATGTATGGCAGATTTTTTTTCTCTCTCTCTCTGTCACTGGTGCACAAGTATTGATGTTTTTATGCTGCTGCAAGAAGCTTGCTGAAGTTTGGGCAGCAGAGGTGTTTCAGCAAGCACTGCCAGTGAACTCCCAGAGCGGCTCCTGCAGTGACCCTCAGTCGCAGAACACGAAGAAGTAGTTCCAGGAAACAAGGTGGGAGGAGAGGTGGTGGAAGCAGGAGGAAGGAATGAACTCTAATTTCATATTTTACCAATTATTCTAGTTCATTCCCATCTTGCAGATCAGGTGACATTTATGCTGGATTTAGCCCAAGGGCCCATGTTTTGGAAAGCTGAGAGAGAAGAAGAAAGCCTTTGTGGCACTTGCCATCTACAGTGCTCACTGGAGTCCTGGAGGAGACCTGGGCATTGGTCGTCTTCCTGAGATGATTTACATGGATTTTTTTCAGGATTTAACTCCAAAGACACTTGGTCTGCTGAGGGGATCCCAGGCCCTCACATGCTGTTGAGTGCTCTGGTCGGCTTGTGACTGAATAACTGGCACAACTCCATCACCTCCTCCTATCATTTTTGGAAATAAGATTTCTCCCTGACATCCCTTATGGTTCTCATTTGAAGGAGAACTTTCCTGGCACTGGATCCCAGACAAGTTTTGCCTCAAACAGCTCACCTGCCCAGCGAGAGTGGCAGGCAGGAGAGGAAAGCCCTTTCCCTGGTCTGCATCCCCACGTGGGCTGAGCAGCACCCTGGCCACGGGGCAGGGAGCAGGGAAGGCTGGATCCCCTTCCGAGGTCCCTCACTCTCACCGAGCACTGGAGGTGGAGGCTGCTGGGGGCATTTGCTGGGGCCAGAACTCCTGAATTGTGGCTCCACTCCTGTCCTGCCTCATGGCCTCCCATGGGTGAAGTTTCAGCAATGCTCTTTTGCTCTTTGACACACGTACAAGTGGAGGGAGAGTGCCCGAAGTGCAGGACAGCCCAGCTGATTCAGGAACAAGAAGGTGTGTGGAGCAAGGCACTACATTGAATGCTTATGTGTCGTGGCGATGGAAACTGCAAAATCTGGGAGCAAACACAGGGAATTCATTGCAGTGTAATTTAGAAGCATTTAATAACTCCTCTCTGCGTGCTTATTGTGGGTCCACAGTGTTTGAATAATGCTTTTAAGCACCGGTGTTGAGCCACACATGGGGACTGTAACATTATTTTATCCATTGTGTTGTCTGCTTCCTTTCAGTGAGATGAAACGATGCCATGTTTCACATACTGTTTCTTCCCCTGACAGCAGCCACAGGGCTCAGGAAGCTGCTCGGAGCGGCGTGGGCCATCTCCAGCAAATGCTCCCATCTGGGGAGGCACTTGGGAAGCTGCGGAGGAGGCAGGTGTGCAGCTGCCAGCCCCCATTCCCCACAGGGAAAACTCTGCATTCCCAGCAAAAGGAACCTCCTGGCGCGCTCTCCCGTCTTGGGGGTCTGCCTGGCCTTTTGCTGACAGCGTAATTTCCTTAGGAGCTTCAGAGTCTGACATCTCTGTTCACGGCCCTTTTTTCTGAGCAACGTTAGTATCTGCTGCAGGTCTGGCAGGTGCAACGTCCTCTAATTGTGTCTGCGTCGCCAGCCCGGATTCAAACACCCCTCCAACATCAGAATTTCTACCTGGGCAACGCACAGACCTCCTTTTCTCCTGGAAAGAGCGCACTGCTCGCTCGTGAACTCTTGGCCAGCCATCTCCCAGCAAGAAGAAACGTATAGTTAGGAAATCTGCCTGAGCCATCATTGTGAGAACTCATCAGCACGCCTGATGGAACTGAATAGCATTTGCCGGTCTGAATTACGGCCGGTGTCACAGGCACAACCAAAGCTCTTTTGTAAGAGCAGCAAGGAGACACCTACCTCAAAAAAGCCTAAAAGCAGTTGATATAAACTTGACTGAAGTGGCCATCTGAGGTGGTGAAAAGCAGCACAGTGGGAACCCGCAGTGGGCAGACACTGTGCCAGGCGGAGGGTGAGTCTGGGCTGGCAAGCTGCTGTGGCAGGGAGCTTCCCATCCCTTGCAAGGCAGTGGAGCATGCCTAACCTGGCACTGATCGCTCGTCCCTGGCACTCGTCACTCTGCCCCAGTTCATTTCTCACCATTAAATAAGGTTTTGAGAACATGCTTTATTCATAATGAGGAAATGAACATATGATCTCCCTGTGATCCCACTAGCCACTTAATTAAGATGAAATTTTAAATATAAATAGTATATTAAAATAACAGTTATTTGACACTACATTTGTGTCCCAGCTGGTTCTCTCTACCAGCAAATGCTGAGAGGCTTCTGAAATCCCACATTTTTCTTGATGTCACAAATACATGTGTATTGATTTTAATGTTGGGAGAAGCTAGAGAATTTCAGGAAAGGCAAACAGAGAAAGCTCAGACTTGAAAATCCTGAGATTTTTTTTTCCCAAGACTTAAAACTCTCATCATTTCTAATTAAACGAACCAGTATAGCTCATTTGGATTGTGAACTAACAGGTGCTTCTAAGACTGAAAGGAATCATCTTCTGCACACCCTGACTTTGCTAGAGAGTGGAATTAGACCCAAAGTATAACTCCTAATGTTTCTTCATTTTTTTGTGGATATGTTTTTTTGAAGGGGGGATTGTTTTTAATGGAACCAACTTGATGTTGTAGCAAAATCAGGCTTTAATAGTGAAATACAAGAGTGAATGAGAACCTTGATTTGTATAGCCCTTCCAATACTTCCCTTTTAACTCTGTTTCAGTTGCTACCCGAGTTCCCAGGTTAGGCAGAAATACTTCAGTGATGTTTTTCAGAACTGCATATGGCTGGTTCCAGTTCTGTATGGCTGATGCAACAATATGTTGGATCTAGTCATTCCTTACGTTTAAGCTCAACTTAAACAGCCTTTTGGACAGTGTCAGTGGCACAGCCCAACAGCCTCATGCCCTCACTACTGCTGCTCCAAACCCTACAGGAAAGGTTACCAGGACTCTGGGGTCTGTTGCAAGGTGTGTAGTCCTAAATCTGCAGCACTGAAGTGTGAAGCTCCTACTGCAAGGTGCTGATAGATGGCATTGGGCTGCTTTTGTTTTCTGGAAAATCTCCCCTTTGCTTCCTCCTTCATCAGCAGAGGAAGTGGCTGAGCATAAGCACTTATTCAACACATCTCTCGTTATTGTTGTTATTATTTTGGCAGAGGTTGGTCTGTATTCATTCCCACCTGGGTGTGGAGATGCCAGCATGATGATTTGTCCTCTGAAACGGAACCAAACCCTCTGATAAATACTCGAGTTATGGGGAAGGACTTCCCTGGCCAGTTGAAAGTTTCAGAGAAGCTTAACTCAGATGAATCTATTGGCCAAGAAGGGCAAATTTCCCTAACGAATTTCTCTGCTAAACTTTTCTGATAATTCAGAAGAGACGCTGGTCACTGAGGTCGTGATTGAACAAGCAGAGCAGGAGAGCAAAATCCCCCAGTGACTGTTTCCCAAAAACTACTGTGTAACCATTCCCACGCCCAAGACATACCGTTCCATCTGGCCTCATGGTTTTTTTCTAAGGGTGGTTTCTTTCTTCTCTAATTATTTTTTCACAAATCAAATGAAGTCATTACACAGTCATAGAGCATTAATCACCTTATGTAACTTTATAGTAGTGACACACAAAAATATAAGTAATAAAAATAATAAGGGATGATGATGCATGTGAGGAAGGAACTGCAAGGCAAAGAAATTGTTCTGGATGTGTCACCACTTTCTCAGGTGTATTACAGAAGTATAAGGAAGGTCATGTCACCCTGAGGTTGTCTAAAACACCTGAGATGTAATCCATCTAAAATCCATCAGAAAAGCCATTTAGGTATTGCTAGGAATTCATTACTTGGTAGGTATAGATTTGAGAGATAATTGGAGCACTAAAGACTAGAATATATATTTAAAAAAGAGATAGACAGCTAAGCACATGTTTCATGCCAACATGAAGCCAACACGGTTTTCCTGCCAGCAGGACTTTTCCTGTGACTTCACTGGAACGTGAGAACAACCACAAGGGCTCAGAGGAAGGAATATCCCAGCACCTTGACTCCAGCAGGGGCCACAGCCAGTGCCCGGGGTAGAGTGGGATCAAGGCATGCATCTATGATATTTACATACTCTCCTAGGCTCAGACTGGGTTTGGTTCAAGAGCCTGCCTGAGTCTAATGCAATTTGTCTGTTTTAGTGCCCTCAGTAAATCTCGTTCAAGTGCTTGTCCGGTCTCCCCTTTCCAAATCCACATCATCTGCTGGCAAGGATGAGGAGCAGATAACAAGATTCTGCATCCTGCTTGCTTTCGGAAAAAGATAAAAACACTTCTGGAGACCCACTGTGGTCATCTGTCTGGAGACTTTCTTTGGTAATTTCTGAATGAAAAACCCTTTTGAATTGTTTTGATACAATGCCTCTTAGATGGTAGGAGATACTGCAAAAAATCACATAAGGTTTCTACTGCTCATTTGATTTCAGCGAAGATGTATCATCAAATATGTATCTTTAGGTTTTACCTTTGTCTTGTGTGAGAAATGCTGGTGGATACCAGGCATGGCAGCAGCTCACAAAATGTTGGTAGCATTAGGATAAAACTCAGATTACCAACTGGTCTAGAGTTATATGTTTTAAATGACCTTGAGCTTATCCCTTTTGGAATTGCCTGGCATTTCTATGCACAGGTACCACATTTTCACAAGTATGCAAAGAAGGGGGAAAAAAAAAAAAGCACTGTTTCAGTTCTGAAATCTGAATTCCTTGGGGGGTTTTTAGTGTAGCCTAACAGAGTTATGTGTTGTCCCTGTAGTGAGGGACTCAGCACAGACAATTGTGTTGGTGCCTCAGAGTGATGACAGCAAATAAGGTTATTGAGCTATTGGTAGTCTGTGCAAAAGGAATAAAGTTCAGTTAGGTCCAGAAGCCAGAAAAATACACACAAAAAATATTTTAGGTGCTGCTAGAAAATATAACAGTCTCTGTATTTATTTTGATATATGTGAAATAAACTGTAGACTTTTCTTATGTGGTTATACTTACCTGTGTTCTTTCTTATTTGAGGAGCATTGCACAATGACTAAGGAGCACAATCGTGATTTATTGGGAAAAGAGTAAGTGTCTTGTCAATTAACAGCCTAATTATTGTCTCGAGATCCAGAAAAACGTCTTGAGTGTCAGAAAAATCCCACATATTCAAATTAATACTGGATTATGAAAGTTTCTGCCGTGGCTGTATGCTTGTAACGCTCCCCTCGAAGTGCTACCAACAGCGCTTCCCTTGCTGTGTTATTCAGTGCTTTGATTAAAGCAGAACCCATGCTCGGGTGAGTTTGCTGTTTCTCTGCTCCTGTTGGGGCTCCTGTGGAATAGTTCCTGATGCTAAAGAGAGGCTGTAACACTCTGAACCATGGGCATGCAGGAACAGCACAAGGTGGGAAGGAAAGCAAGCAAGACTGTTTTCCAATCCCTGCGAACGGGTTAATGCTGTTGCTAGGAAAAGATTTGCCCTTTTACAGATCTGAAGGGAGTTAATGTCAAGAGTAAGGAGTAGAGGCCCAGCAAGGTTTTAAGTTTTTGTGTGACTTTTATTGCGGGGAAAGAAAGGGCATTGACAACAACAGCTGCCTGTAGCACAGCTTCCCCTCCTTTTTTTTTACACTTGACTTCTAATATGGATTCCAGGCATGATTCAGCAAACAGAAGGAAGAAGATTTTTACAGACATGGACTGGCGGTATTAGGAAAAAAATGATGCAAAAAACCAGCCCTGGAATAACATAATGGGCTTTCTTTGATACATCTAAAATTTGGATCTTAACAATTTTACATAAACCTTTATTTGTAAGAGTTTTGTGGGTCTCTTGCTTTAACTGCAGAGTCATTTGCTGGAAATGCAGGCTTGGTCTAATTGGGGTCATTGCTCTGCTTCAGAGAAGGTCCCAGCTCACCTCGAGCCTCAAAATGGAAAAGATAAAACCACTAAATTGCATTATCTGGAGATTAATTTTGTTCTTATTTAAGGACATTGCGAATAGAGAATTATTTTGTGATCCAGAAATGCCTGAAATGCTGCTGACAGCTGCGGTACTTCATCCCTCCTTCTTAAGCAAGTGCTCCCTTTCAGAATCTGGGACAACATCTTTAAGCTTGAGGAACAGATTTTTAAAGACAACAGTAAACCTCAGGAGCTCTTCCAGCCTATACTCATGCCCCAAGAGAAGAGCAACTATTTCTAAAGCACATCTACTGGACTAAAACAGGTATATACACAAGCTAGTTATATTAAGTTGAAATCACACTGGGCACACATAAGTACAGGAAAAGAAGAGAAAAAAGACTTCTGAGACAGGCAGAAACTTGATCAGTGTGGGAGTGATTGATTTTTTCTGATGGTTGTGAGAGTTGGTGGTTATTGTATTTTAGCATGTGATTGGAACAGCTTACGTTTGAGTATTGTTGAAATCTAATGGACAGTGGATAATCTTCAGCAATTTAATTGTGAATTAAAATGATGAATGTCTCCTTTTGTTGAGATGGTGGCACAGTCAGGTGAGGTCCCTGGTGGCAGAAAAAGGGAAACTTTTACACTCATTTCTTAAAAGGGAAGAAAGGAAGACCCTGGGAACTGCCACCCTGTCAGCCTCACCTCTGTGTCAGGGAAGCTCATGGAGCAGATCCTCCCAGGAGCTCTGCCAAGGCACATGGGCAGCAGAGAGGTGATTTAGGACAGCCAGCACGGCAGGTCCTGCCTAATCAGCCTGGTGGCTTTCTATGATGGAGTGACTACATCAGCGGGCAAGGGGGAAGTTACAAATGTCACCTGTCTGGACTTTGTAAGGCCTTTGACATGGTGCCCCAAAATCCTTCTTGCTAAATTGGAGAGAGATGGGTTTGGAGAAGAGAAGGCTCTAGAGACACCTTATTGGGGCCCTTCAAGGCTTATAAGAAAGAAAGGAAAAAAGTTTTAAGCCAGGCCTGTTGGGATAGGACGAGGGGTAATGGTTTAAATCAAAAAAGGATAGATTTAGCTAGCTAGCAGGAAGAAATTTTTTACAATGAGGGTGGTGAAACACTGGTACAGATTACCCAGAGAGGTGATAGTTGCCCCATCCCTGGGAACATTCCAGGGCAGGTTGGATGGGGCTCTGAGCAGCCTGATGTAGTTGAAGGTGCTCCTACCCACGGCAGGGGAGTTGGACTAGATGACCTTAAGTGTCCCTTCCTACCCAAAGCACTCTTTGATTCCATGTCACTGGTAGAAATAATTTATGCAGCTGATAAGAGCAATACTGTATTGACAGCAACATTAGAAGGGAGCCTGTAAATTATGGATGGTGGCACAGGCTGTCATAAAGCACTTTGCAACTTTAAATCCCCAGAAGCTTGTACCGATCGTGTCCATACTTCCTCCTTCTTCTCTTCAGTAATTGAACACCACTTTTTGTTAAAAAAAAAAATCTATTTAAACTGGCAAGGTCAGTCCCAATACTTTTCATTACCACGTGTGTCCTCTAATTCTTTGGGGAATCTCAAATCCACACCGTTTTTTGTTTCTGGGACTGGCAAAGGGACAGTAGAAGAGTGACTGGTGGAGACTGCAGAGTGCTGGTGTGTGCACAGAGCTGTGAATGTAGCTACCATTTCCACACTAAAGTTTTAATAATGCTTTCATTTTCTCTTAAGATTATCAGAGATTGAGACTCATCCCTTGCGATCCCCGTGTTAATTGTGGCTGTTTATGATAATAACTTTCTTGATTATTTTGGATGATTTGAGTTCTGAGACTTTTCTCATATATATGAGTGCATCTGCATGTTTTAAGATATGAAAATTGCTCTGGTGTATTCCTGTTAAATTGCATGGTAATAACTATAACAATATCCCCCATAAATTATGACTGTGCAGACTTACCTACTTGTCCTTGCCTCAGCTAATTATATTTCACCCCCATCCGCTTTTTTCATGCTGTCACTTCAAATGTACATTTTTTGGTTCTCTAGCTCTGCGGTATCTCTGGTGCCCTCCCTGACAGCAGGGTGGGTTGCAGTTACAGTGGGGACACTTGCTGGACTAAATGAACTGAAATGAAAGATATTTGAGTCTCTTGACACACAGTCATCTAGTAAAGGTACGGAAAGTGCTCACATTTTTAATGAATGAATACTTCTGACACATAATTCAAATGCCCAAAATTAGGCACGTCTGGGGACAGATTCGGTGCAGAGGCAGTCCAGACAGGTCAGACACTTCACCACCTTTTTATTTTAGGGCTGGGCTGCTGGTGTGAAGCCCAGCCTGAGGACCAGGTTCTCTGGGTTATGCACAGGAAGGAATGGGCTGCCCAGAAGGGCAATCCCTAACATCCTGCCCCTCTTGAGGCATTAAACTGCTGGGAACCCGAAGGGTGGGATCGTGCTTCAACCTCTGCCCTTTATCCTCCAGAGCTCAGCTGCACTCCCAACATGCGTTGGCTTATGCTTTTTTTGTTAAACACCCTCAACACCAGGGCACTTGTCCCAGAAGTGACTGACACGTTTTCAAGTCCCTCCTCAGCCTAAAAAGATCCAAACTGTTACCCCCCAGGAGAAAAACTGAACGCAGGGAGCACCCAAACGTCCAGCCGGCCTTCCAGCCGGCCTTCCAGCTAAATTTCTATTTATTTTTAAAAGCAATTTACCCTTGAAAAGACCATTCTTCTGGAAAACGTTTGGCTCCTGGATTTGTTTGGGTGTTCAGAGGGCAGCCTTGCCTGGTAGAGCAGCGTTTTGTTGAGAGGGCAGGGCTGGCTGCGTGTCTTCTGGGGCTCCAGAGGAGCTGAGGATGTGGTGTCCCCCATCCCCACGGCTCCTGCTGTCCCAGAGGAGCAGTGCTGTTATTCAGGGCTCCTTTTTTTAAGGGCAGTGTTTTCAATGAGGGTTTTTAACACTCGAGTGAGTGCCACAGTACCAATGTGGCATAAGTTACGTAGTGAGGGAGGGAAGGTGTGTTCCCTCACTGTGAATGCCTCAGCTCACCACCTACACTTCTCCCATTTACATTTTTTCCCTTCTAGGGCATTTATAGCTCTTTAAAACACTCCATTTTCCCTTCCATGTCCTTCTTGCAAAAAAAAAAAGAAATTAAAAATCAAAACTTCTCAAGGGAAGGATGATTTTTTTTTGGTCAAAACACCTCTCTGCTTGATAAACAATGAGGTATTTCAGTCAGATTTAAACACACAATTTCCAAAAAATTCACAAGCTATTCTGGCGACATTGTTATTTTATTAGCCTTTCTGTTCTCTCTCTGGCTTCTTATACTGTCAGATGCTATCAGAGTACCTAAGCATCTCACGCATAAAATCAATAGCAAAAGTAAAATCTCTACAGGGGTTCATACTCTCTGGCAATGCTCCCTTCTCGCTGGTAAAAGAAATTTTCCTTGAGTCAGGGCTTTTCTCTCGATTCCAAAGAGCGAGGAGGAAAATGTTTAACCATATTTGTGCTATTTGTATCTCGTGAGCTGCCCCTGCAATAAAGGGGCCCTTGGAGGTACCAGCGGCACCTCCTGGAGGCTGCCTGGTGATGTGGGCATCCCCGTGTCCCCGTGGGCTGGGGACAAGGACGTGGCTGAGCGCCAGCACCGGTGGGATCTCTGCCTGCAGCCAGGCTGGGTGGCCTCTGCCCCACAGGGTCCCTGGCAACCCCAGAGCTGCTGTCCCCAAAGGGGTCAGCGTAACCTCCTGCGTGAACCTCGACTTCCACACCCTCCCAAAAAGTTACCTTTCTGCTAAATTCAGCACTTTTGTTTGTTTCCTAAGCCCTCTCTCACATCTGTCTGTCGAAAGCACTTCACAGGTTGATTTGCCTCCTCCACACCTTTTTTTGGCATGTTTTTCTCCCTCAGGAGTCTCTTTTTCAGGATAAATAGATGCTATTTATTTTCTCCTCATAGGGAAGCTCTTCCATGCTTTGGAGCATTCTCATGTCTCTTGTCTAAAACTTATCACTCTCCCCTTTTTTACAGTGGGAGATCAGGAGGGCAAAGAATTAACTCAGGTATGGATGCACCAAGGGTTTGAGCAATGGCATAATGACATCTCCTGTTTCTGCTGTCTCTGATTTCATCTTTCTGTGCACAGGGACACTGATGGAATCCCTCTTAAAAATGTCGCCAATGTCATTGCAGAGTTTTCTTTTGTATTGTCATTTGTGTTGCATTTTAGAAAGGAAGAAGTATTTTTAGCCACACATGAAGCATAAAAGCAGGTGCTGCATCTTTCAGTTTCACAATTTAACCCAAATGGCTTTCTGTGTCATTAGCTTCATGCAGCCCTGCTGAAAAGAACTATAAACTACAATCTAGGCTAGTTTTTTTCCACATAAAATTTCCAGCAGCAGCATATGTGCTTGTTGTGTAGCTGGGGCTGGTCCAAGGCGTGCAGAAGTGCGTTGGATGGGATCGTATTGCAGTTCCCCCGCAGTGCTGCGCTCGTGAGAGCTGCCCAAGGGCTCCCAGGTTTCTTTTCAGCAAATCAAACCCTGGTGGGCAGACCCACACCTTCAATGGGTCCAGACTAAGGGAATTTGGTGCCAGAGCGATTTAGTTGCCACCCCTCCCGCACCATGATGGATTTTCCTCTGAGAGGCCCGTGCAGAGCTCACGCTCAGGTTGCTCGTGGTGACGGCCTCAGCACAGATGTGAGCTGACACCAGCACCCGTTTCACCTGCAGCTGCTCTCCTCTCAGCCCTCCTTCGTGCCGCCCACCCTGTGCCAGCCCACATGAAATAAAACTGTAGATGCAGTTTCCAGCAGTGACGCTGATATGGGTTAACCCAAATTTGGGGAATCCAAGCTAAAAGACAACTTTTCCTTCAGAAAGTGCAGGTTGTCCCCCCCGGAAAACAAGTGTTACCATGAATTTCCCTCGGTTATGCTGAGGGCAACAGCCTCCTCTGGCTAGGGAAGCAGCTCCTGGTTCTTTCATTGCTGGTCCTGGAGCAAGCATATTTCAGCCAGATTAGAAAATCTGAGACATCAGTTTGTCCTGCTGATTGGCAGCTTTTTCTTCTGCAGTAAGTGCAAGATATTTCTCAGGATGCTCTGCACGCAGTCACCTCTGAGTGCCCAGGAGAACAGAGTACAGTCAGTCTCACACGCGACCCTTTCTCAACTGTGTCACTGCTGCTGTAAGCCTGGGAAACTGTTCTCACCACAGTCCACAAAATTCCTGTGCTATTCCAACCCACAGCCCGTTTCCCAGCTTATTCCATGCTGCAGGACCAGTAGCCTGGTCCACGTTGTGTTTCAGGAAAGGTGTGAGCAAGATTCAAGCTTCATGAGTTGCTCTTTGCCACAGCCATGGTGAAATGCACGTGGTGAACCAATTCAATGGTCTATTTCCTTGCTTTTCCACCAACTTCCAGCAGAAAAGTGTAGCCTGTTGTGATGCTACAAGGTTTGAACTTGGGATCATTTACAATGGCGCTGTTCATTCACTATTATTCTGTTGAAGCAATGTAAAAAGACAAGGCTTAATTTGTGAAATGGGCCATCTGTTCCCATACGAACTGCATAATAGAATGCACAACTATTTCAATTAATACAGGAAACCATCTTTAACCAATACGGATGATTTTGTATAAATTTTTGACTGCAGAAGATACCATCGTTCTTTACTCTAATTGTTCTTGATTTTACCTTCTTATCTTTTTATTTAAAGAAAAGGAATGACAACTTGTCTCACTGGGAGAAAAGTTTGCTCATAGATGGATCAGGAATAATTAGACCGAATGGTACTGCAAACTCCAGCAGACAAGATATCTCCATTACAGAGAGTAATGTTGTCATTTCTTTGACCATCCTCCCATCAATCCATCCATCAACAAATTAAAGAAGTTGGCTAAAGAGCCACTTATCTTGAGTGCTTTTTCCCCTGATTGCTGTCAATCCAGGTAAATAAACATTTTCCCTAGGCAGAGTTTACATATTTAACCATGTTTCAGGAGACAGTCCCCTTGCTGCTCACACATCCAGCAAACCACACACGTTTATTGCCGTGTTTCCTGACTCACCTCACCCACATATTGCAACTTCATTGAGTAAGCCCTGCTCCCTCTGCCTCCCTTTGGTTTGTCTCTGGAGAGGGAATGACTGGGATAAAGTTGCAATAAAACTTGCAGACTGAAAAATGTCTAGGAATGAATTTTATTCCCTTAGGTTGGAAGAGACTGGTATCCCACACAGGATGCACAGCATTAATGAAACAAGGGTATGAAAGGAAGAAAATCTAAAAAGCAGAGCTTTATCAGTCAGGCTGCTTTGAGGAATATGACAGTGCTACTGCATCTGACTCCCATCATTTAAACCACGACACCACAGATTACTTTAGGGCTTCATGATGCACATAAACATGATATAAGCAGCATTTTATTTGCTGTCTAATAAATATGTATGTGCCAGTGAATGCCCTGTTGAAGATATTACTTTCTTCCTATTATTTACTCTCCAGTTAATTGATACACAGTGTGGTTCACACTCTGCCTGCTGCCTATCAGGCAGAGGCAAAGGACTGATGGTCTCGGTTTTTGGTGTAAATGTGTGCCTGGTGCAGTGGCAGTGGCAACACGCATGTTGGATAACGCTGCAATGATACTGATGCCCGAAAAGGCATCAATATCAGTGGAAAGCAGTGGTTTAAGAAAGATAAGGATGGCTTTTCTGACAAGGTAGAGCCACAAACAGCACTATGGTGCTGCCACTGATCCCCTCCCGGAGCCAAAGCAGACTCCAAACAGCATCTCCACTCTTTTACCTCCAACGTAGTTGGCACTGGACACCTCACTGGTCACAGGCTCCTCTCTTTGGCGCAGTTAAAGCAGAAGCAAAGGAAGGTTTGACTGTCCACACACGGCTTGTTCCAAGTACAGAAACCTCTCCTGAGACCACAACCCTGAAACAGCCACTGCAGAGCCTGGCGCAGCCCTGCTCCCCGGATTGCCCCCTCTTGCCCCACGTGTGCTCTCATTGTGGGGTGGCCTCTCTTTGCTGGAGAGGCCGTGCACCCCCTGCCAGTTTGTTGAAGGCAGGAGATGGCACAGCTGCGCTCTGGAAGTCATCACAGCCGATGTTTTGGGAGGAGAACTCAGTGAGGACACCTTCTCCATGGACTGCAACGGAGCAGACACGGTAAGTAAGTGGCATAACCTTTCCTGGCACCCATCTGTCTCCCTACTGCCTGTTCTCAGGAGCTCAAGGCAGGAGTTTGCTGGAACGTGATGAAAAAAGACTTTTTCACCCTTTTAATAGACATTAAGCAATAGGTGCCTTGCTTTCCTCTGCCAAAACAATTCTTCTGTCTAGACAAATAAGGGCAACCAGATGATGGATTTACATTCCTAATAATTCAATTAAACCCTACCTCAGATTTTGTTCCTCAAACACAACCTGGTGTGAATCTGAAAAAATAAAACTGGTGGGAATCTGTTCCTGCTAAGCTCAGCAGTTGAACATCAAGGTTCCCTACAACTCCAGGAGCATCCCTGCCTGCCATGCCCGATGCCCCCACTTGTGACAGGTCCTTGCACCACGTCCCAAGAGGCTGTGCACCTGTAAAATGGCATTTTTACCCCCAGCATGTCCATAGGCACAGGAGGGGGGTCAAACATGCAGAAGCAAAGCAGTTGTTTAAGATTTGGGAGTGGGTGTGGGTGCACAGAGCCGAAGGAGTTTGGTTTCCCCCTCTCCAACACTCCCAGGGGACAGCGACAAACGTTCCCTCTGTAGCCAGCCATGCTGGGGATGCTCTCTGGCATCTGCTGCCCTCATCCTGGAGCAGAGTCGGTGCCTCACTTCGCCCAGAGGAAAACACTTCCCACCCTGAGGATCTTGGCAAGGTACTTGAGGTGCCTCGTGGCGTTCCCTGCGTTTCACCCACAATGAGATGCCGTGGTGCTCAGCTCACGCCGCCCGCCCGCCCGCTCATCAAATCTCTGCCACATCTGCAGCACTGATATTCTGACCAAGCTCTTCCAATTCCAGCGTGGATGGCTCCTTGCTTGTGGCCAAAGGTGGGGAAGATGGCTGATCCGATGAGGCAGGAGTGGCCTCCATCTTTTAGCGCTTGATTTCCTCATCCTAACTCTGCATAAGCACCACTTCTTTGCATTTATTTATACTCAAGTTTAAGTGCCTGTGCAAATTATAGCACAGACAGCCAGAACAGAAATGAGGCATTTAAATGGTAAATAAACACTGCCTGTGCATGGTGGTGCTTTTATAAATAATATCCCCTTTTAAGCTTTATTCTCTTCCATAGAGGAGCGTCACTTTTCAGAACATCTGAACCCGCAAACATCACACATCAATCTCTTTATATGCTTATTTAAAGAGCATATCAAACTATTTCTGCAAGCAAAAGGACTAAATTATCCATGAATTCCAGATAACCATCCTTAACCCAGAAAATGTCAACAGTTTTCTGTAATAATAGTCCCAAACATGGCAGCTGTCGTGGTTGGAATGCTCTCCTTTAAGAGTGGGAAAGCCACACATTTCTGGGAACAGGCTCACCACTGAACACGTTGTGATTTATTAGCACAATATATTCTGTTTATAAATTTGGTCCTGTAGCAATTCCTGGATGGCTTTAGCTGTTGCCCACTAAAATGCAAAGTAATAGAAAACCTCCCAGCTTGTTTTATTCTTTAACTCCTGACATTCTTTGCATGATCTCTGGATTTAAAGCCACCTTCCTGATGGCTTCTACTGCCATGTTTACAATGCAGACCTATGAGCGTCTACTGAATTCTACTTGTTAGGCTTGTAATAATTACTGCCCAAAACTACCTGGCAAGCAGACATCCAGATTTGTACCTGAAATGTTTCGGTGAGGATGCAGGTGGTTCGTGTGCACAGTCTTGAGCTGGGTGCTGTTTCAAACAACAAACGTCCATGGTTAAATTCTGACTGAGAGGAAGCACTGACCATAGAGAAATGCATTTCTGAGCCCCAGATTTTGGGAATGGTAATAACACCGTACAATCTACAGTGCTACATTTGCTCGGAACTATCTGCACATCCCTCACTGCAGGTAGCAGGGAAGGGGGTGTTTTTATGGTCCCTGTGCACTTGGGAATCAAAAAATAGTCAAAGTTTTCTGACTGCTGTCCAGAGGCTACCAGCTGCTAACCAGTCATGTAGCACAGTCATTCCTAGCCCTTGCTCGCAAGGAGTGAGTGGAATGTGGGAACAGAGTGTAGTATTTGCTGTTTCCTGAGCTCCCAAAATGCACAGCCTGGCAAGGACCAGCTCAGCCTGGCTTTGATTTCCTGCCCACCCCATACTCCATATTTACATGCAAGGTAATTTCCCCATGGGAAGATGATGCAGGTGTTGTAAGGGTATGAAATAAGCATTCAGGAGCGAATTTGTCCAAATTGCTCCCAAGGTTGCTGAGACACCGGGGAGCCACTTTGCTTTCCAGCCAGCAGGTCCCTGTGGTGAGGGCAGTGAGGGTGAGTGTGTCTGTGTCGTGGCAGAGCAGTTTGTGGCTTCAGGGCAGACCCAGCCACCCATGGCACGTCCCACACTGCTGTCCACTCTTCCGGGCAGCCCAGGCACAGACGGGAATGGATGTGGGGATAAACACCATCTGGCCCTGCTGAGGGGCCTTCCCAAGCAGTCCCCAGATGTGTTTGCAAGGTGCCATGCAGGAGCTGGTGCTGCTTAGTCCTGCAGCTCCTGTCCTGTGGCTGCAGAGCAGGTGTCACTGGCCAAAACTGTCAACCTGCCAAGCATTGCCTTTCTCTGCAGCTTTAACAAACACCATGGAAATGCCAATTGCATGACTCCGTTTGGTCTTTTTTTGTCTCGTAATCAGAATATGGTGGTGGGATTTATTGTATATGCAGTTTTGCCGTCATGCTGTAAGATGCAGAACTGAGAAAAAATTGTATATGTGAGAAAAGGGCTGAGGCAAAACACATGAGCGTTATACAGGCTCCTCCTAATGTGGTCTCTCAGAGTGGATAATAATATAAACATTCATCCATTAGAAAAAAACTACCCTTTACTGCCCCCATTAAATACATTGGCAGTCCTATTAAAACACAAGTCATATTTGTGTTTAATGATCTTGAAAGGAAAGTAATTGCTTGAGTATTACCATTCAAATGTTCTTACAGCAGCATATAATATTTACAGTCTGAGTGGCACTCCTGAGTGCTATGTGGCACTGGAGACTGCCCAGCCTCTTCAGAGAGCCTGTGTGCCTGAGAACCAGGGTGCAAAGAGGATTTGTTCTCTGAGCACCGGAGAGCCTGTGAGAAACAACCAAGCAATGGGCTGCGTCATTTTTCAATTTTAATAACCCCTTGGAAGGGAAAAAGAAATCTCACAAAACCACTCCAACCCCGCGAAGGCAGGGCTTGAGCACCACAAATGTTTGCTCAGGTGAGGAGTTCTGCTGTTACCCAAAGGAGCCGAGCTCCTTGCTCTGTAAGCACCACGTGCCAGCAGCAGGACAAAGTCGTGCTGAGATCTGTCACATTCTGCTCTACATTTCTGGCCCCTGACAGCCTCTTAGTCAACATCACAGATTATATTGTATTCAGCTCTTACATGTGTTTTTGTGGGAATATCCTCGAACTGAAGCTCCTCATGATGAAGGAAGAGGGAAACGTGAAAGTAAAGAGGAAGCAAAAATATTTTTGTTATGTTTATTTTTACAAGTCTATCAAGAGTAAACCAGGAGAGTATTTCATAAAGCACACAGCAAGAGTGCCACAAAGAATGTTGGAACTTTCCTGGTGGGAAAAAGTGAGGTCCGAGTCCTTTTTTCCATCTCTCGCCTGTCTTGCCTATCAAGGTCTTGGTCCCTCAGGATTCCAGAGGGATGGTGAAGGATTGGGCTCAGTGTCTATGCCTCACCAGTGACTCACAATAGCAGGCCCTGGAGGGCAAAACTCCTCGGCAAAGTCTGCCCCTTTCTCTTGTACAAGATCAGCTGAGGAGACCACACCGAGACCCCTGCACCCACCTATAAGCAAGATTAATTAAAAAGTACTAACGAACTCGAAATGTCTAGGGCATTGCCTTTTGTCGGGCATGCTGGTTCTGAGAATGACAATCCTGCCGCAGTGAATTAGCCTCTACAGCCTCGGGTGCCACTGTCAGACACCATCCCGTGCAGGCAGGACAGCAGGGATGTGATGTGAAGGGAGTAGGATGAGAGGCAGTCAGCACCAACACGTACCAATCAAACTGGAGCCATGGGCCAGATATTAATGTTAGAATTTGGGGAGGGTGTCTGTAATCGCTTTATTAGGTGTAATGGCTAATGTTTCTGTAGAGGAGCAGCTCATACAGTTCATATCCAGCACGTGGCTGACAAACTGCTTCCTCTCCCAGGAGCTGTTATTCCCTGCAGAGTGTGGGCTTGGATAGAACCCTTTCTCCATCTCAGATACTCATGAAGTGATGGTTGAAGTACTGCAGACGTAGTGATTCCCTTTTACACTTTTTTAGATCACTCTCACCACAGAAATACCTGTAAAGAGGTACAAAAGCAGTTCACGTTCCTGCTGAATCCCTGGGTGACGCCTCAGCAGAAGTAGGAATGAAACTTGAAATCTCTGCTGGTGTTGTGAAATTCCTGTACACTCTTTATGAGCAAACATGAGGGAGAAGGAAGGCAGAGAACCAGGAAAAGGGAAAATATTTACAGTTTATTCAACCTCTAACAGCAAAGGAGAGCGGATACACCCTTCAAGTAACCAGGGATCCACGCCTCTCTTTGAAGGCATGGCCATCATTGCAGATGTGTGTATGAATCAAGACTTTACACGTGCCCACAGCAGTCTAGCTGTGTGCCATGCAGAAACAGCTCAGCAGGCCAGTTTACTGACCTGAGACCTGAAAGCCAGCCCCACATCCCTCTGCAGATTAGTACAACTTTTGAACAGGATGCCCAAAAAGTCCAAAACACTAACAGTGTTTTCTCTGGATCCTCCTGAGCCTTTCACAAGTGAAGTGAAAAATACGACTGTGCTGAGTGATCTGGGATTTAGCTGAGCTCCTCATTACAGTTTTCTGATTCCCTCATTAGTGAGCTTTTAAATTTCAAGCTGGAACAGATCAGGTACAATCAACAAACCCAGGAAAAGATGCACTGCTGCAACTTTAACATGACTTGCCTCAGCTTCAGGCCAACTAAGCAATACATCTGGATGGCACAACACATTGCTCCTGAGAACCTGAGCAAAGCTCTTGCACTGTTATTGCAGCTGGGACTGGGTGTTATTCAGGGTTGATGACCAACTGGTGGTGCTAATACTTCATTGGATGGGAGGTGAAGAAGGCTTCACCACCTCTCACCAAATGTGTACATTCATTTTACAAACCCTCTGCAAATTACAAAGCGGCTCTCACCAGCCTTGCAATTAAAGGATCCACCTTGAGTCCCGAAAGACACTTGTAGAAGATGTGTGTTCCCAAATTTCATATGGCAGCCCCTGGATCATGAGATCTTCAAGGAGCAGTCTCTTGCTCAGGACACCCAACAGTCCTTAGTCCCTATAATACATTTTTGTGTGATTTTTGTGTCTGTAAAATGTTTATTGCTTGGGAAGGGGATTAGAAACTAACTTGTTTGCACAGAACTATGAAACAAAAAAGCGTCGAGTGAGACAAGCCTGGGTTTGAGGGAGAGTTGGCCACAGTCAGAGCCAACGAGCCTGGCTGATAAAGCATAGTCTGAGCCTTGGTGGGCGTAGAAGGCTCTGGAGCCAAGTGTCTCTCCGTGTCGCAGGCAGCACTGTCATCGACTGCAACAGAAATAGACTCCAAGAGCTGCAGGAGTGTGAGAACAAAACGAGAATCCTGTTACTTTCATTTATTCAAGGAAGCGATACTCCTTCTAAAAAAGGCAAGGTGCCATCATTCATATTTGGTGGAGCTGTTCAGGCTCTCAGAGGTTTGTATTTGGTGGCGTTTTACAGCTCTGTCCCCGGGGTGTTGCGCTGAAAGTCACCTGTTACAAGCAGGTCAGTGACGAGCGGTGTGAAGGATTGTCCTGGAAGGAGAAGGGAGGAACTGAGCCGTTTTCTCTTGCAGCAGGCAGACTGCGAGAGGAAAACCCCTTTTCACACCAGCTCTGACCTGTGAGGACGCTTTCTTGGAGAGACTGAACGCGAGCTTCTCAGAGCAGCGGACAGGAGCGGAAGGGGGGAACTGTGCTGTGACACGGTGACAGACAACTCGTGATGCACCAGGTGATCACAGCCTTCTCTTGCCACCGTGTTTATCCTCTCCCTGAAGTCATCTCATGACGGGTTTTCTTCGCGTCGCATTACTAGCTCGATGTTTTTCGCTGGAGTTTGATTGAAGAGATGGGATTATCGTAGTTATACACGATTTATTATTTAAAATAACAAATAAGACTTCAGTCTCAAAGGTCGTGAGGTTAAGTAACAAGTCGCCATAACAGAGGATAGTTACGGGCTTCAGGGTTACATGGTAATTTATAACTTTCTGGTCTAATAAGCAATTAACACGAAATTTTGTTTTAACTTGATAATTTATCACCTCTAGTACTTTTTGTTGCAATGCGTCTGTTCTTCTACTAATCAAGTGCTAGGTCACGTACACCTATGCACTTCTATTATAACATCTAAATTCTTAACTTAAACTATAGAATCACATTACTATACTTAAAACTCTTCACCAAATCACCTAACACGTATTTTTACTTATAACTATAGGAACACAGGCTTACGATTCTCTTGCTTAAGATCCATATATCTTGTCATCACATTAATCCTAGCTCCTTCCAAGGCTGTAAATTAAATCTATTATTATCTTCAGAGGTTTTAACCTCTCGGTCTCTGACAATCTCACACTGAAAGCTCCTGAATCTTGGGAGGAGTGAGGTCCTCTTGGGACGGGCAGAAGGGGGCAGGCAGAGGGATGCCCACCCTGCACGCTCCCAGTACCAGGCTCCTATCCCACCCACGGAATTCGTGTGGTGTCTGGAGGATATCCACACCCGCCATTTCCAGTGAAATAGCTAAAGATTACTGTGACTAGCAAGGAGCTGACCTTTTTTCACATTTTCTCCAGTAATCACAGTTTTAATGCTATGAAACAACCTATTGGGATACTTTGGGCATTAATGCCAAATATCTTCTCGATGAGCACTGTCTCATCTTCCAGTAGTGGTTAAATTGATGATCATTTTTTGGAGTTCAGAGGAGTACCAGTGCACTCTGTGAAGCCTTATCTCATAAAATATAGACATCTAAATTCTTCCTCTCCTCTTGAGTAAAATGTCTGCAGGTACTGTGCAGGTTCCTCTAAGGCCAAGCTCCCGGTTTCCCTTTTTTTCTTTTCCTTCACTCCAAAAAACCTTTTTTTTTCTACTCCAAATCCTTTCCAAGTGTTTTTTAAAATTTCTTCTTTATGGACAAAATGCCTGCTTCTCTCCTCTCCTCTCCCTATGCATCCTTCTCTCTGAAGGAGCAGCCCTGACAGTGTCTCTCCTCTTGGGATTGTCACCCAGCAAGGCTCAAGCTGCAGTGTTTGCTCCCTTTCTGGCTCATCCTGCCTGTTTCCTACACCCAGGCATATTAATATTCCAGCTCTGATTGCCATTTATCTTTCATTGGAGAACATTTTCTTTCTGTCTCATTCAGAAAAAAAAGTTAAATCAGTGCCAGATTTTTTTTAAAGGAAATGTTCTTCTCTATTTTTGTTGCAGGCACTTAAAAATCCCGGCTGCTTTGGATTGCAGAATGTGCAACCCCACGAGGCCCACACATGTTGGGTGTGCGGGTCAGATAATTGCATACACAAGTGTCCAGTTAAATGCACGTCTGGTGAGTCGCATTGCTAAAAACATGAACGCTGGATGCCATCACGTCAGACAGGGGCTGTGGCTCAGGAATGGTGTGATGGGAATGCTGGGGACGCAGGGCAGAGAGGACAGGGTGTGCTGGCGAATGTGGCTGCGTTTCTGCATGCAGTCCTCATCTTCTGACATTTGAAAATGTGTTCCTTAGTCTCCGCGGTGCAGGATTTGCTGTCAAGAAACATTGTCTGGGATGAGCTGTTGGGATTCAGATTATCAACCAAACATTAATTATTCTTCCAACTAAACCCTCAACAGCTAGGCTAGATGATACAAATGTAAAAAAAGAAATGAGGATGAACCATGTTCAGTACTTGAAATCTAGAATGCACTGTGCTGTAGGAACAGAATCAAATACCGGATGCATATGAGTGTTGAGACACGGCAGAGCCAGACCCTCAGCTGGGGCTGGAACGTGTAGTGTTGATGCATCAGGAGGTGCTTTCCCCAGATAAAGATCTAGAGCAGTGTTGTTTATTCTGAGCATTTCCAGATAATGACGAGATCTGTCAGGTTGTGCTGAGGAAAGCTGAAGCCAAAAGAGGAAATAAGATCTGTTACTCTTCTGCAGTAGAAAACTTTTTTTTTTCAGTCATGCTTATGCAAGAAGCTACTCAGACAGACAGAAGTAGTGTAGGCCCTTGGAGAAGCTGCAACAGGTGCCTCCCCTCTCGCCAGGCAAAGCATCAGTGCCAAAGCATCAGAGCTTTTGGAAAGAGCAGCCTGTGTGTTGTGGTGACTAGGCAAGAGGCCTTCAGCTCATGTAACCAGGGGTAGCTCAGGCTGACTCCAGCACAGCTTTATATTTATAGCCCTATGTCCCACATAGGGTTGAAATGCTCAGCATCATCATGGTGTTGTCCTTGCATTCAGCTAGGCTAGAGATTAAGTATTTACATTTCAGCATACACAACTAAACGCTTTTAAACCCGAGTAAGGGGTTTAAAACCTCAGAATAGAGCCGTAAAGAGCTAATGAGAAGAATAAAAATCAGGTAGTTAAAAAATGATGTAAGGTAGAGTCTTAATTTTTTATTATTAAATTCACAGCACATTAAATATTAAGTGTTCATAAACTTTGTTTTGTGCAATGATAAATTAATAATATCTACATAGACATGTTCTTTTACAACAGGGAAGCTAAGAAACATAGTACCAGAGGACCTTGTGTTGACAACCGAAGCTATTAGAATAGACTCCTTAATCTTCAATCATAAAAAGTAGATAATGTTATTTCTTATTACTATTAAATGCAAAGTGCCTTACTAGGAAACGTATATGCCATTACTAAAAATAACTACCAGGGAATGTTTTGAGCAAGGAAGAAGAAGATGTTAGCAAATTACACCTTGAGATAAATTCAGTGAAATGTTCCCTGCTAATCTCTGCCATATAAAAACTGTTTTTCAACTTATTCTTCTGTTAGCTCATGATGGGTTGCATAGGGTTTATATCTGAGCACCAAAACAATCAAGATTTAACCTGGCATGTCGTATTTTTGGTAATAGTCCCCAAAGTCCCCGACCTGCAGGCTGATGTAATACTTTCTGTGTTACTGAAAAACCTCTGCTGACCTCCTCTCGGGAAGAGGAAGGCGAACTTTGTGTCTTCCATCTCATCTGCAAGCAGTGAAAAATGCTCCCTTGGTTAAAGCTGGGGGACTTCAGCAACTTTTGCCTGGGATTTAGCAACATTATTCATTCAGATGTTTCCTGTGGCTCATAAATATGTGAGGAGGAGGTGTCATGCAGGCCAGTCCCCTCAAAGGCTAACTCCTTGACTGCAGACCAGGCCACGGAGAAGCATTTCCAAATAAAATCTAGCCTAAATGAAGGAATTATGGTTTTGTAACATATTTACACATGGCCTAGACAGCAAACCCCTCCACTGGTTACCGGTGTAGCTCCCAGGACATGGAAGCAGACGGGCTTTGAAGACCAGGACAGCATCACAGCTGGCAAAGAGCAGTTTCAAGCACCTCAAACCCCCTTCCAGTAAGGGTAGGACAAAATGCTGATTTGCATGACCACACACGAATTTTTGAGTCCTGATACTTCGAATATTTTTTTTTCTCCAAACTAGAAGTGAAAAGAGACTCATTCGAGGTTACTATCAACAATTTTGAATGGACAAACTGAAACAAGTTACCTTTGGACACATATTTGCCTTCCCAACCCTATGCAGTGTTCTCTGCCTTTGGCTCCCCGGCATGTTCCCTGCCCAGAGCTGCTGCCAGCTCCTCTGCCCTGCCCAGCAGCACACCACGGCTCTCGGGCAGCTCCTGCCCCAGTTTTTTTTTCCTCATGATGCTGAATGAGCCCGGCCTGGGTAAGGACGGGCTGGAGCAACACGTGCTGCCCTTGTCTGCTTTTAACGGGCGGCCGGTCTGCCCGGGCCAGCTGATGGGAACTAGGACATGCCAGGGAGTGTGTCCTGCTCTTTCAGCTGCTGCAACGGCCTGGGAGCCAGCTGGAGCACGGAGGAGCCGAGCAGCCCCTGCCAGCCCGGCTCCCGGGGCCAGCTTCAGGCAGTTGCCTGGAGAGGCAGGCTGGTGGAGGCAGCGCAGCCGGGAGAGGACGAAGCGTGCCCTGGGGTGCAGCAGCAGCTGCTGCTCCCTGACAGGCTTCCCCAGACCCCCCACTCCCCGTGGCATAGCCCCATCCCATCTTTCCTCCCAGCTGTGGGGGCTCTGGCTGCTTGCCTGCAGCCCTGCCCTGGCTCTGCCCCTCGCTCGGCTCTGCCCTCGCCACCGGGACCCTGTCTTGTGCTCTCTCTTGGAGCCGAGGCGGGGGCCATCAGTGGCCCACGGGCACCCATCTTCGGTGTCAGGCTTCCTCCCCATGCAGAAGAGACTTCTGCCTCCCAGGGAGCATCCCCAGACCTGTGCTTGGAACCCAGGGGACACCTGACTGTGCTGCATTAGATGCAGAGGCTAGAAATTGAGAGACAGCAAAGCAGCGGGGAGGGAGGCTGGGTGGGCTCTCTTTCCCGTCCTCCTTGTTTCAAGAAGTCCTTCCAGAGGCTCTGTATCTCCTTTCGTGTTGGGAGGATGTTCACTGCTGAAGCTCATCCCCACTCGTGCAGCCAGGCCAGGCTCTGTGGGCGCTGCTTTGGAAAGGTGAACATGAAGTGGTTGGCGCATCCCATCAGTTTGTGGTTTTTTTGTTTTGGTTTGGTTTGGGTTTTTTTGTTTGGTTTTTTTGGGTGTTTTTTGTTTTTTGGGGTTTGTTTTGTTTTGGTTTGGTTTTTTGTTGTTGTTGGGTTTTTTGCCATGACAAAGAATAGCGAGGAAGCATCCCCGAAGCAAACGCATCGACGTTCTGAACTTTCAGGTGGAAACCACTGACACGTCAAAATTGCGACCAGGGCAGCCAAAGTTCTGCGGGCACAAAGTTCTGCAGTTCCCCACTCAATGGGCAGCCCTGTGCCAGCTGCCCAACAAACTGAAGCACAGCTCCAAAACTAGGTGAGCCTGACCACGCAGGTCCCCCAGCTGCTGGGCTGCAGCAAAGTGGTGTTGTCAGAAAGCGCCTTCATAAAATACTGCCATTTTTGGGACACCCAGAGTAAGCATACAAAAATGTCTCAAACTGATAGACATTAATGACAGGGAGGGCTTATCCAAGCAGCTAATGGGGTTTAAGGGGGATAATCCCAGGCTGAGAGCGGCAGATACCATCGGTCAAACACCTGGGCAGAAATACCTGCACTGCACAGCACTGGTGCTATTGGCTCAGCACGAACCGCAGGAGGCACGACGCAGGATTAGCGGAAACCTCCACCTGGGAGAATTTAGAGTAAGCTCCTCAGCATTTACTCCCGGGGTAGTTTAAATAGCTTTCTGCTTAAGGAATGGGCTCTGAAAATCCCTTTGCTAAGCGCTTAAGTACAGGTCGGCTCCTGGGCACGGCCTCACGCGTCCCCGAGGGCGCTGGCTCGGCGGAGGCTCCGGTGGGCGCTGCCTGCAGGAGAGGCTCCCCACCGCTGCTCCCGGGCTGTCTCGGGACCGGTACCGGCCGGAGCCCCGGATCGGTGCCGGCTGGAGCCCCGGACCGGTGCCGGCTGGAGCCCCGGGATCGGTGCTGGCTGGAGCCTCCGGACCGGTGCCGGCTGGAGCCCCGGGACCGGTGCCGGCCGGAGCCTCGGGATCGGTGCCAGCCGGAGCCCCCGGATCGGTACCGGCAGGAGAGGCTCCGGATCGGTACCGGCTGGAGCCCCGGGATCGGTGCTGGCTGGAGCCTCCGGACCGGTGCCGGCTGGAGCCCCGGGACCGGTGCCGGCAGGAGCCCCCGGATCGGTACCGGCTGGAGCCCCGGGACCG
>VZTG01001874.1:0-12329 GCA_013397845.1 Melanocharis versteri | reverse complement strand
TGGAGCCCCTGTGCCGCGCCGTGCCGGTCCGCAGCACGGACAGCACCGCGGGCATCGCGCCGCAGAGCGGCTGAGCCGCTGCAGCCAGGACCCTGCTCCTCTGCCCTGCCTCCCAGGAGGGCTCCTGCTCAGTTATCCCTTCCCTCTGTGGCCTTTTTCTCCACTCCCGTTTCATTTTCTCAGCTTTCTGTGATGCACTTACAAGATATGGCGTCGCTTTGTCATTATAATATACTTATTTTCATTGTAAACCTACTCTAGCTGGACCTTTCCAAAGGAGCCAAACTATAGGTGACAAGCTCTTCATTGGTATACTTGGGAGTCATTTGGTCAAGTAAAGCTGCTGTATGTAAACGTCGCATTCACTGCATAACAATTGGAGTGAAGTTTTTATGCACGGGGCTTTTTATTTTCCAATCAGCAGCCCTGAGTTGGGACTTTTGGGGTAAACTGGTAGCTCTGGGCAGCTTTGAAGCATCGCAAGTGGAGGGTTTTGTCTCCAGAAGATTTACTAGCAGCGATCTTTTCTTCAACCGTTTTATTAGCCCCCTTTTACATATGTATAGCGGTGAGGGGGGAAAACCTGTTGTTGGTGAAGTACAGAGCCTATTTCCCCTGTGGTATTCACACACACAAAAAAAAATTGTGTGAAAAATTGTTGCCCAAGGCCTCGCCAAATCTTGAAATTTAGCTTAGCACCATGAGGTTTTCAAACCCTCCCAGCCTTCTCCACCCCCAACCCCCTCTTTTAAAGGTTGAAGCTGGGGTAACAAATTCAGCAGTGAGAATGGATGCCCTGCCCTTGGCTTCCTGGAGCTGCCAGAATAAATCTGGACCCCCTGGCTGAAACGCTGAAAACTTTTCACCCACTTAACATGGGTTTTATAATTTTAACTTGCAAGTTCTTGTTGAATTGAGCCCTGTTGCGTGGACAAATTGGACAAGAAAAGTTTAAATGTTACCACTTTGGCTTCTCCTCAAGTGGTGCTGAGCACAGATGTTTGAGGGGGCCATCATGTCCCTATAAGAATGGGGGCTTTGTGTGCATAACCTTACAAAGGGCAGAATAGCCCTGCTTTGCTGCCAGCCACAGGATCATCCTATCTTTATGTGTTGATTTATTAGGCCAGGGATGAATGAAACCGTAATTAATATTACTGAAGCATTAGAGTCTATTTAATTTAAATGCCACTGAATATTTCACTTTCAGTTGGGAGTGACAATGTGTTCGGGACTGTTGGTGAAAGCCTCAGCCATCTGTTACCCCTACTAAGAAGGGAAGACAAGAGAGACACAGGGAGACGGAGAGCATTGAGCTTTGTGGCTTTTCCAAGCCTCCGGGATCATCATTCAACTCAAGGGCAGCCAAGAAACATTCCTGCGCACTGGACCCTCGGCGTATGGGGGAAAGGCCTGAAAGGGTGTAGGGGCAGCACATCTCCCTGGAGGATGGAGAGAGGGGGAGACAGAGCCAGAGAGGTGGAGATTTACAGTAAGTACATATGTAAGTATGTACCTAAAATACGTTTGAGCACGCGCGACAAAGCGCCACGGCAGCAGAAGGAAGGTAGAGCAGGAAACTGGTCAACTCATAGATAGTGCAAAAATATCTTTAAAGGGGGGAAGGGAGGGAGGAAAGAGCCAAGGCGAGGTCTGGCTGCTGGTTTTAATTAGCCTAAGTGGTGAGGTTCCAGTCCAGCTCCACTGTAGCAAACATCCAGGCTCTGACTCGATGGGTATCCCAATGTTGGGAACGTGAGACATCCCCCATGAGCTGCTGCTGCAACGTGGTCTCCACCAACCCGAGCAAAAAAAAAAGCACGGAGGGGCAAAATAAAAAAGGGCAGCGGTGCAGGCAGCAGGCTTAGTCCCCGAGAAATGCTGTGGGGCGTGAAATGAGCAGCTGGTGAAGCATCACCTTTGCTCCTGCGGTGCCAGGGGAGGGTCCCGGGCAGAGCGAGGGGCGGGAGGAGTGTGCGGGGCTGGGCCCCTGCTCGGGACACGCCGGGGCGGGCGGCTGGGCAGGGACGCGGGTGGGAGGCCCCGCAGTCCGTGGGATGGTAATTAGCACAGTGGGTTTTCCTATAATTGGGATCATTTGTTCTCCCAGTTTTTCTCCTGCGAACTGACTTCATGCCAGAGGGAAGCTGTGTGACTCACACCTTGCCATGCCAATTAGCTGATAAACATCAAATGTAAACAAAGATGGCCTAATTAAGACTAGTCGCCCAACCTCTACATGCATCTTGTCAAAATCCCACCAGTTTTTCACATCCAGACTTATTTTCTTGTTTGCTGGGACTAAATTAGCGGCTTTGCGCAAGAGCCTCTTATCTCTGAGAGAATCTCAGAGCAGGTAATGAGGAAATTTGGGAGCTGGCCACAGGAGCGGCGTCACCCCCTCCATCTCAGTGGGTGCCTCATGCCAAGGCTGAGGGCAGGGATTTGTCTGCCGCTGGGTAATGCTGGAGGCTGACCCAGCAGCCACATCCTGAGGTATTCACTCAATTTGTCTTCCTGAGTGCTACTATCCGTACATGAAATCTGTAATGTGTGTGTCTCCCGCTGCTCTCACCTGCTGTGAAAATTCATCAATATCAGAGCCCCCGGCTTACCACGGGCCCGGCCCCCGGCTCGCAGCCCGGGGAGTTATTTGCACTTTGGAGCCGAGGTGTACGACAGCCACACATCCCAGCAGCAGCGTTTCACACCCACTTCGCGCCGCAGTGCAGCATCGCACAGGTGAGCTGTGGCGGAGGAACAAGCCCAGGGAGGAATTTTTATTCCAGGAGGTATCCTAATGAAATCCATAGGATTGTTTCATGGCACTGTAAAAATTTTAAAAGGGCCAGAAATATTAGTGGATCGTCTGGACCAGCCCTCTGCACCAAGACAAGATCCCCTGGGTCCCTGAGACTCCCACGGCCCATCCCAGCAGCCTGTCCTGGCATCTCATTGGCCTTGCTGTCAGGGGAAACACGCCTTTGGTTTGAGCCGGATCCCTTTTTGACACGCTGAGCCCATTTGCTCCAGTCCTGCCCAGGAGGAGGACAGACAGCAAGCCTTCTCCCTTGTCACCATCTTGAACAAACGTGAAGGTTGTTGTAACCTCTTCCTCCTCAGCACCTTCTCCTCTTTAAGCTCAGCAACTCCAGGTCGTTAATCTGTTCCTCATAAATCCTATTTTCCAGTTCTTTCGTTATTTTCAGCGCTCAGTTCTGAAGGCTCTTCAAGCCTCTCTGTTGCTCCTGAAGCAAAACACCCAAACGGGAGCGTGGCACCCCCCTGGCTGTGCTTCACCCCATCCCTGGCTGCATCACACTTGTCCCTCCTACATTGTACCTTGCTCCTTCCAGGCCGCCATGGTCATCCTGAATGCCATCCCACCTCCCTCCATGCCACCGGTCCTCTTTGCTTTGGCTCATCTGAGGCTGGAACTGGGTAACACCAGTTGCACTGTCCAGGACAGGAATGACAATTTAGCAGTGGCTGGTTGCAAGGCTGACCGTCCCTGAGCCCAACTCCTTGCTCATTCAAACTGGCACTGAATGCATGGCTACAGTCTTGTTGCCACTGTGGGTTTGCAGGATCTCTTCATCCAATCCACATTGCCCAGCCTTGCTCAAGAAAACTTCCTGCGAGGAACAACCTTCCCGAAGTGAGAGAAAACTGGAGGCGGGGGTGCATCCACCGCTTCTGTCCACATGGCAGGGCTTCCCCTGTCACGGAAAATAACTGGAGTGATTTAACGTAGTTTGTTCTTGACAAATCCCTATTGGTGCCTCCCCTCAGGTGTCTACAAATAGTTGCGCGATTATTTGTTCCAGCACTTTCCTGGGGTGAAAACCGGGTTGCCTCGTCTAAAACTCGCCAGCGCCTCTTTTCCCGGTGCAAAGGTCCTCTCCAAGCCCTCGGTGAAAGCTGCTAATGGCTCTGAGCCCACTTCAGGTGCTTTGCAAACCATCGCAGGCAGCTGGGGAATGACCTCTCACACCACGCCCGTGAGAGCAATAAAACACTGCCGATGCTTCCCTGCTTCCCACTAAAGATTACGGGAGATAACTCAGGGAAATTACCTGCTCTGGTTTAGTCTGGTTGCACTGGTGGCTCATTTATCCGCGCATGAGAGAGGGACCTGCTCCTTCCAGAGGAGGCAGCAATCGGCTGTGCCTCATGCTCACCCGTGCACACCCACCTTTTCCACGGCCAGGTACACAGTTTATGTCAGCATCCCTGGGAATGACTGGGTTCCTTCGGAGGAAAGATGAAGGAATGCAGGAAAGGCAGACATAATGGAACTGTAAAGGATGGCCAGTCACGGTCTGTGCCAGCAGCATTTCCTTCCCAACCCCCTGCTTGGAGGTGCTCCAGAAATTAGCACGGACTCTCCCCACAAATCTGACCAGGTTGGGAAGTAGGACTGGGTGGACCAGCTCTTTGTAAGGGAGAAACGAGATGTATACATTTCCACACAACAAATATAAGTAATTTTGACGTAATTTATTCAAAGAACCTTATGGCCAAAACGTCAAACCTTTGAAAGTCATCTGCCTCACAAATTATACAGATTATACTCTGGGCACTGCTTCCCAGAGTAGCCAGGAAGGATGTGTTGGTACCTGGCTGGAGGAGTGAGTGAAGAAGCTCCACAAAAAACCGCTGGTGCTCCAGTCGGTGCAATGTACAGAAAATCAAGCAGAGAAATCCAGATTGCACTACCAGTGTGGGTGTACTCACAGCTCACGTCAGCTTGCAGCACGGAAGTGAAGGTGTGAAGACACCTTCATTGTTTTAATGGGTAAGTCATCTAATACGTACTAAAAAAAAACCAATTTCATGGCTGTTCAACAATCTGGTGGGGTTCTGGGGAAGACAGTTTTCAGTAACATGTAAATGTTGGTGTCAGCAGGAAGTTTTTATATTTCATGAACCTACTATTGTCTAAAAGCATTTTGAAAAGCGTTTACCAGCTAATCAGCAAAGTAACATAATTATGCCAGATGACAAAGCGTTTCGCCTGTTTGAGTTTCTCCGCTGGCAGGGCTCTAAACAACGTGTAGCCTCATAACTTTTTAAATTCCAGTCAGATCCCGCACGCTCTCCCCACTGGCCTCCAGCTGACTCATCCTTTTCAGAATATTTCTTTTCATTACTGTGTCTGTAGGCTGCACATCCCGGAGCTGGAGCCAGATCAAGCTGCTACCAGCCAGTGTGGTGAACCAGCATTTCTCCATGGTGGTCTCATCAGCTTCTACTGAATTTCAGCTTTTACTGAAAAGGAAAGGGAAAGAACAATCAAGCTCGACGGGGATGAGGAGCAAGCTTTGTGACTGTGGCCCCATGGAGGGCTGCTCCACGGACACGGTAGGGAAAGAGAAGCAATGGGAATGGGATTGGACCACAGAGGGGCCCTGCAGCAGGTCCCAAAGGCAGTGCCACCTGTGGGAGCTGCAGGTGTCTCCCTGTCCCCACCTGCACACCCCGGGCAGGTGGCACGGGTACACTGGAGGGGACATGACCCGCACAGGTTTACGAATGAGGCTGCTGCAAGGGTGAAGCACCCTGGGGCAAACCCCATCCTGGTGTCCCTTCCCTGAGGCCCTGCAGCAGCGGGACCCCTCAGGCACATCGGTGTCCATCTCCTAAGGCTGCAGTGCCTGTGCTGCCCTGCCCGTGTGGATGCTGAAAGCTTGGTGGCAGAGAGATTTTTCAGTGTCTGCCTGTGTCCGTGAGCATTCTCACTTTCTCATGGAGCTAGCTGCAAAACAGCCAGAGAGCTTTTGTAAATAATTCTTCTGTCTTGCACCTGTGAGGTGTTTTTGCAGTTTGTTATTGTCAGTCTGAAGGATTGTTTAGGAAATGGGTGTTTTTAGGATCTAGCCAATGAACCTGGGGGGTGGTTAACGAAGATCCAATTACTTTCTACGACCTAGGGTATAAAACCCTTCAGTATATAAATAAATAAAGGCATTTCTCTCTAGTTACTCCTGAGTTCGGTCCTCTCTTTCCTCCCCGGGCCGTGTCCATTGTTGCGACAACGCCTGTGCCAAGGGGCCCTTTCTCTGTGTGAGAACCACAGGGAAAACGATGCTCATCACCCAGAAAAGCACCATGTAAGTAGAAATGGAAGATTTCCAGCTCCTGAAGAGCTACCAGTGAGCATTTCCAAAGTGGCGTTAAAGAACACTTTGAAGTACAGCCTGTGAGGTTAAAAAAAATGCATTTGGGGGATAAATCCGTACCTCGTCCCGAAGAAACAAACTAAGCTGCATTTTACTAAATATAGACATGTAAGGCACAGCAAAATTCATCAAAACTCTCCATCATAGCTCCCAAAGAGATGTGTTGTGACAGGAGACCAGCAACACCATGGAAATAAGGGCTCGGTATTCCAGTTCTCACACGCACGAGTTGCCTCCGTTGCGTAAGCAAAGCCACGGGATCAAACACTTGCAGGATTACACCCCTCCCAGCTCACACCAGGCCACTTGGCAGGATCTTTCCCACCAGAGGGTTGCTGACACTCCGACCAGGCTCCCAGCACTTCCTCCGTGCCGGTGGCGAGTCTCCAGAGCTCAGCTTTTCCGTCATCGGGCATCAGGCAGAAAAGTAACGCTAAAAAAAAAAAGCTTTATTGATTCGGTTATATGAAATGATCCCCTTCGCGGCACAGTTTACACTAAGCCTCCAAATCTGACATCTCTTTGAAAGCCCTCTTAATATATCCAATTATAGATTTTCAGCAACTTTGTGGAATGTCGGCTTTCCCGGCGACTGACCCCGGAAAACACCATTGAAATCAGGAGGGATTTTGCTATTGAGCTCAGTGGGGGAGGATCAGGTCCTACATAATTTTATTGTCAGCAATGATGACCTCTCTTCACAAATGAAGAATACCCATCCTGAACCGTGGCCTTCGGAACGTAAACCATTTATTTTTATAGCTGGATCCTTCCCCAAGTGGGATATTTTGTGCATGGTTAACTTATCCCAGGGCTTTAAATGCTTGCCAAGTGGCTTTAATAGCAGGATGTTGTTTAAAAAGATTGGGAAGGATTGTGGGCAGTAATAGAGATAATTGCCAAGGAGAGATAAATGAATCTTCAATCTCAAACCAACTTGGCTTTATCATTGGGGCAGGAGGGAAGATCCAGAAAAATCCCCTGTCTAAGACTAGATGTGTAATGATAGTTTGGAATTTAGGGAAGTTGGCAGCCGTCGAGATTTTTTGATAAAAACATCTTTGGAGGCTTAATACAGGTTTGCAATTCCATATAAAGGCATGAAACCCCCTTTTCACTCCAGGGATTTAGCATCGTGAAATAAAAAAGCTGGAGGTGAATTTCTGGGAGAGGAGCAGACAGCAAGTGACATCCTGAAGAGTTTGGCAGGTGGCACCGGGGTAGGGACACAGCTTCTAAAGAGGCTGAGCACAGATCCAAGCAGGTCAGGAGTGTTTTGTAGGACACAGGTCACCTGCAAGGGGTACAGGTGTCCCCCGGATGCCCCTCAGTGCCCCTCGACCACCCCACAACCAGCCCTCAGCTGCCCTTTAGTCCCTGGAGCAGCTGGGAGAGGACGATGCACGCCAGACCCAGAGCTTCCCTCTCTGCTTTGGAAATAGCAGAGAGAGCATATCCAGGGCATATTTAAGTGTATTTATTTATTTATTCATTCACCAGGGAGGGGAGGAAGTTGGAAGCCAACCATTTTAATGAGGAATTATCTTACCTTACCATGCAGAATAAGGTACTGCATGACACAGCAACTTCTCAGGTCAACCTTTTCGAAAATGAGTTGCCAAATAAAGAGTGTTGAACAGGGCAAAAACAAGGACTGACTCCAGACAGGTCTCCCCTGCTAGGATTTGGAGGGTTTGAGTGGAGTGTCAGCTTTCCTCCCTCTGTGACATCCTCTCTTCCCTCGCCTGCTGCCAGACAGTGCCCAGGCTGCGGGACCCTCACTGCTCCCCGCGGTCCAGGCTACCCGAGGTGACTCCTGCCCACACCCACGGGGCTTTTACAAGAATGGGAAAAAGCATTTTAGAGAGAGATGACTTATTTTTCAGCGAAGGAGGCCTTACCCAGCCTGGAAGCGGGAGGGACTTCTGGGATGTAATCAGTCGATGTGGAGCACTCACGGGGCTTTCGCGAGAGTGGAAAAGGCCTTTTAGTGAATTATAACTTATTTTTCAGCAAAGACCTTTTCCAGCTCAGGGTAGGGCTTTTCCCAGTTATCCTCTTACCAGTCTACTTTTCTCCTTTCCAAAGCCTATATTCCCAGCTACGGGAAATAACATGGAGGAAACCCAGAAGGATTGTACAAGAAGCCTGACAAAATGATTCCTCTCATTATGATCTGACCAGGAAACAGTGACCCGATTAGCAATATTAAAAAGGGCAGAGCAATGTGACACAGGCAATACAAAACGGGACATCTTTGGATTAAAGAGTCACTGTTTCAAACCACCCAGCTACTTCCCACGTTTGCCGTTGCCCCTAAGAGCTGGATAAAAGCTGCGGAAGAGACGGATGGTTCGTTATGACAAATTTTCCTGCGTAAGTAAGGTCCAGGAGGAGTCTTGTTCTTGTGAGGTTAAAAAAGAAAACAAAACAAAACAACAGATCAAAAACAAGGTATGAAATAAAACTGGGGCAAAACCACCCCAAGCCATGAACACCAAACTCCCCCGCCGGCGAGCACAGCCGCGTTACCCCGAAGGAGAGCCTTCTTGCTGGTGTGGGAATCGCAGCCCGCTCCCAGCTCAGGGATCTGCATTTCCAGGCTCTCAGCCCCTCTCTGGGGAAGGGGTGCAGCCTCCCCAGCCGGCAGGCCCTCAGCTAAACTCGCCGCTGCCTCGGGCTCCTGTTCACAGCCCGCTTGCCTTTAACGTGGACATGCTCACACTTGGCGGCATTACTCGGAGCTCTGGGCCTGATGATCATCTTTGTATGGCTGACACCCAGCCCTACTTGCCTATTCCTGCGGATTCCCGTGAAGTGCTGTCATGGCTTATTACCTGTCTGTCTGCCTTCAAGCCTGGGTGACTTTTAATTTTTTGAAGCTTAATGCTGGGAAAACAGAATCGCTTCAGATTGGCTCGGTTCACCTTCTGGATGGAGGGATTTGTGGTATATAATACTGTAGCACACACAGCTTAGGAGCTTGTTCCACTGCAAGGCTCTTAAAAATTTATCTGAAATAAACCTTTTCAGGAGTGTATCTGCAAGAGGGGAGAAGGGATAATATCTTCACCGGATTTCGGGAGCTTCCGCGGCCTCTGCTCCGTGTTGCGTTCCAGGTTGAGGAGCCCTTGCTCATGCCTCAGTCTGATCCAGAGTTGTGTATTGGAGCTCAGTGATAATTGGGAACTCTTCTCACTCCAGCATTTTCAGCTGTTGTAAAAGTCTGCAGCTAATGTCATAACAAGAATTAAACTGTCTCATCGTATTACACCCATCTTAGCTGACTTCGCTGGCTATTAAGGTGACAGCGCATTGATTTAAAATTTGTGTTAATTGTTTACCCCTTCTTGCAGAGGCTTTCTTGGGGGTTTTGTAGCAACCTGCAGGCTTTCTGTAGCTGTGGATTATCTTTGTGTTCAGCATTATATGGGCTTAAAAATATATCCTTTGTCTGGATCACACCACCTAATACCTCAGCCCATGGATTTCTTCGGCACACATATTCCCTGCATGGGTCACTTTTAAAAATAAGATGGTGGAAAGGGTATGGCTGGCCTTGATATTACAAGACTTTAAGAGGATTTTTTTCTCCTTCTCTGACATTTATTTATATTTGCTGCTTTCCATTTTTCTGGCTACTAATAGCTGGGGTGGTTTTTTAGATAGAGGTATTCTGCCTACCAAACCTTTCACCTTATGGGTTTAGCAGAGAAAGCACTACCCTCCAAAACAGACATACCAGCCCATCATCCTCAGGCTTCCACTTTTGGGTTGAATGAATCAACCCCCACGTAAGCCCGTGGTAACAATCTTTTTACCTAGATCTGGGAATGGAAATTGTTTTGTGCCATACGCTGTCTCTCTGGCACAAAATGAGCATCACCCCAGCTGGAATTTGGTGCACTCTGTGTTTGCAAGACTGGAAAATAGGAGACATTCTCTTTCTTTTCCATGATCTAGCTCCTGAAATCCATAATCAGTGTATTTCTCCACAGATATTTGAAAAAAATAATTATTTGTTTTCTCCGAGCCTATGAGGTTTTTTCATCCCCTTCACCGTGGGCTGAAACATTTTTCACTTTCTGCTCCCCTTTGTTGTGTTTTCTCTCACTGGACTGGGGCAGCTACCGAATGGGAAATGGGAAGATGTAAACTTGCCTTAACAATAAAAAATTCTTGTTTAAGGGAAAAAGGTAAGTAATCAAGTAAATAATAAATATTTATTTCTGAGATCGAAATCCCACTGACATGACCGACTGGTTTTTGTCCCAGCTGTCAGGTCTGCTTTGGAGCAGGCCTTAGGCTCATTCTTGGAACGTGACCTTAGCTGATGGACATCTTCCTAAGGAGACCCACTCTGCCTTCCCCTGGCAAGAAGCGCTAATCTCACAACCAGCCCTTCCCTCACTCCATCTCCCACTAGGTCTTTTTTTGCTTTTTAGTTAAAAAAAAAAAAAAAAGAGCTTGTGCATGAGCTGCAACCAGATTTCACAACTCTCCAGCGGCCGGTACATTTTGCACAGTTTATAGCTTATTAACATGATTGCGAGTTGCAAAACTATTCCCGGCTATTTGAGTTCCCAGCGTTTATTCCTGGGGAAAACCAAAGCCTCCCAGCTGTCATTAGAGAGCACTTCATTAGCAAACAGCATTCAGTATTTATATTTGGAGCAGCGAGTGCCGCTCACTCCGATGAATAAAGCATGTGCTCTGCCAGGCGAGGGCTGGCTGCTCCGGCCCGGGCCGGCTGCGGCAGCCCCGGGATGCACGGCAACACGGCAGGGATGTGCTCCAGCAGCTCCCGCAACAAGTGCGGGACCAGAGCAGCCCCTCCGAGGCTGTCTGTACCCAACGTGAACTTTTCTGCCGCTGCTCTGCTCGCTGCACCCTCACCGCGCTTTAAAAGCCTTTTGTTTCGCCCCTGTTTTGATGAACTTCTCTCCCTTTGATGTTCATCTGGAGTTTAACAGCGATAAAAGGCGCACAATGGCGAGATTGTGGAAGGGGAAAAGGTGCTGGGAGAGCACAATGCGGCGCATTATCCCCTGGCTCCCCTGCGCCGCTCGCTTGGCAGGCGGCAGCGGCAGCGGGCCGCGGTGACAGCCTGGGCTCGGGGCACAGCATCCGGCACAGCCGGGCCCCAGGGAGGCCTGGCTGCTGCCAGCACCCACCGGGACACCGCAGGCTGGGACATCCTGCCTGAAGGCCTCCCCAGCCTCGGGGATCGCTGCCCAGCCCCGGTTTGTGGCACCGCGGCACCCAGCTGCCCCACCGCGCATCAGCATCCCGCACACACCGGCATCCCACGCCAGCAATTCCCACTCCTCCTCGGCCTCCGGCGCAGGAAGCTGGAAGTCCGAGGAAGCCCGGTGGGAAGCAGCAGGATGCTCCCGGAGCCAGGGGACGCTCCAGCGCAATGCCAGTCTCTTGCCAAGCTGCCAGCGCCCCTGGCTGTGACAGGTTTTCGAGAGGCAGGTGACACTTGCTGTCGTTTGGGGTCCGGCTCCCAGGGTCAGGCTCTTCCGTGGGCACCTTGGTTCCCCTTCAGATACACATTGCCAGTCCATCTGACTGGAAAGGAAATCCCCGAAAGTAGGAGACAGAGGGAACCCCTAAATGTGCTATTTTTATCGTCTTTCCACAATTTTATGAAAGGCACTGATGAACCATTTCAGAAGGCAAGACGGGGCAGCGGGGCCAGCAGCCATCGTGGCCAGGTGTGACAGCGTCGTGTCCCCAGGCCAGTGCTCAGTTCTCCCTGCCCTTTCCTCCCTGTCCAGACCCTCTGCAGGTTTGAATCAGCGGCCCCGCAGCCTAAATCTCTCTACAGATTATTCGTGCACATCAATTTCTGGCACCACCCTCTTGTTCCCCATCTGGTGACACCTCCAAGCAGCTAAGGCTGGTGCCACCTGCCCGGGTGTCACCTTGCAGAGGTGCCCCGCAGCGCTCAGGAACGCCCGGGGAAAGGGCAGTGCCCAGACTGCACCCCCGTGCCCGTGGGGGCTGGCAGGCCTAGGTGACATGGGGACACCTCCGCGACTCTGGCATCGCTCCTTCCCCCTCCCAGCCCCAGCCCTGCCCCTGGGCAGCTGCTGCTCTGCACCACGTCGTGGCACACGTCACCCCCGGGCACATCCCGGC
>VZTG01001873.1:812087-902551 GCA_013397845.1 Melanocharis versteri | reverse complement strand
ACACTGTTGTACACAAGATTTTTCAGACGGGTCAGTGATTAGACTAAGATTGCAAGAGAAATCTGTGATTTCCTACACAGTTTCTGTTCAACTGTGCTGTGTTCTAAAGTTATCATTGTACTTAATTATATGATCATATGTATTTGGCAGGACTGTCTCCTTCAGAACACAAGACAGATGGCAATAGTTGGATGGCCAAGCCAGAGATGTAGAAACAGTTCTAGAAGCCCATTTCTATCTTTACTGCAAAATATTATGCCACACACAGGCTAAAATGGTAATGCCATTTATGCTTGTTTCCAGTGTCTTAGTTGTTTGCAGTAGCTTCTTTGGTTTATAGCAGACAAGTTGTGAATGAGAAAATGAATTTTAATGTTATTTAGTGATACAAGAATGAGCATCTACATCTCTGTCTTTGAAGTATCTACTAAGTTTCACTCATGCAGTTTCATGGCTGATTCAATGAGATGAAAATTCATGCTATTGCCACCAGGAGTATCCTGATGCATTCCTTCCTTCCTTCTTCGTCTAGTGCCAGCACTTGTATTCATGAAGTCACAGGCTAAGCTGGATCACCTCTGCCTGGCTGAAAACTAATACAGACAGAGAAATAAGTAAATAAATAAACAAATAAATAAATAAATACCAAGAGAGTAATTTTCTACTGGGTTAATTCCAGATTTATGTTGAGAGACACCAGCTTCTGAATTCTTTTTTACAGATAAATATCTCAAACCTGTTAAAAGAGTAAATTTCTGAAGATCAAATTTGATTTGAACATGGAAACAGTGAGATGCAGTCACGCTGCAATCTTGTAATATATGTCAAATGTATTTCTTAAGTGGAATCACTGCCCTGCATTATGGAGCAAGATTGTTCCAATGTGAACTCGCTATGGATGGCTAGAAAAGAGTGGCTTTAGAAACCTGATGCAGGGTGACATTTTGTTCTTTAACAAACTCATGTACGTAAAACGGGTTTTGTCACTCTCTTTCACTGTCCTGTATGTTTGCAGGTGATGAAGTGGTTAGTGTAGTTAATTCAAAGCAAAGAGACTTTGTGTTTCCCAAGTACATACTTCCCTTCATATATTCCTTGTTATAAAGGAATTTACATTGTATTTAGGTATTTTTGAAGTGTTTAGAGGATGTTGTGTGTTGTTTATCAGGCTGATATGCATTTAGTCTGAAGTTTGGTGATTATCTAGTGGCTGTAGTAGTTTTAATTTAGTGATAGAAAATAGATATATCTTCCTCTTTCCTCTCACAGTATACAGATAGAGGAGCTAGGCTAAAATGGTGCTTATTTTAGTGGTTTCCAAACTATTAAAAAATATTATAATCCCGACTATTACTTGGCATCTTTTACTGTTGTCTCTGTGTACTGCAGAAAGAGGTATGCTAAATGATGGCTGAATTTTATGGCCACGTGGACCAAATGTTATGCATGACCCAGGTTCTACAGCTCCACCTTTTTTTCAGTTTTTGCCAGACCTTCCACCATTTCTTTTGTGTTTGCCAGCAGCAGTCTGTGTTAAACTATTTGAGTCGTGTTCCATATCAGTTTTTTTCTTTCTATAGCTGACAGTTCTTCCTCTTGGTTTTTCCCAAGATTTTATGTGCACCTCTTCTGTATTTGCCGTGTTTCAAGATTTACATTTGGATTGAAATCTGATCCCTGAGACTTCTGTGAAGAGAGCAGAAAGGAAGCGTGCACTGCCTTTGTGGGAGGAGGTGTCCTTGCCTCTTAAGCATGTGCAGAGGCTTCTCATGAGTGTTTTTTATTATTCTTTCTTCTGTTATGCAAGTATAGATAGAGTAAAAGGGTAAAGACTAATTAGACTAAAGAGTAAAAGGTCTAAAACTTGTAAGAATGGGATCTCTAAATTTCAAAATAGGTAAATAGAAATGGAATATGCCTATTTCTGCTCTCAGTTAAATGATTCATTAAACATAACGTTCACCTACAGGAACGCTACTGCATCCTGTCCTACCTGTAGTAATTCTGAAGTATTTAATAGCCTTCGTGAGTCCCGTAAGAGTGGTGATGAAACCAGATAAAAGCTGTTTGTGCTCTTTGTACATGCAGTACATTACCTACCTGTTTTGATCAGGAGTCTTAGACTTGACTATTTGGGGAAATTCTTGTTTTGCTCTGTGTTCTATCTCTAATTATTTTCACAGAAGACCAACATTTTGACTTTTGACTCACAGATGGATGCCAGCTTTTTTGAGCATAGAAAAAATTTATATCTTTGAATATTTGAAAAGCTTGCTTTTAAACAAAGGAGGTCTGAAACCTTAACTTTTGGATCTGTGCTGTATTTACATTTTTTCCATTAGACTGTTGCAGCTCAAGTACTTTTTAATATCATTTTAAAATTGGAAATGACAAGATCATAATGTATTGTTATGTAGTAAGGTTTAATTTTGCAGCTTTAGAAGGTCTTTAATGGAACGAGTCTTGAGAGCTTGTGGTATAGATGAAAAATTCTGGTCTCACTGCAGATGCATGATACTAAACTATGGCAAAGACTCTTAGTATTTTTTGGAGGGAAATGTTAATGAATCAAAGAAGTGTTTGAAAACTCACATTCAGTAATTCAAAATTTCTGCTCACTTTCTATGATTATAAGCCAAGTACCAGTGAATGCTGTGTGGAATACTGTCCTAGATAAATTTCACATAAATAAATTTGAGTTTAGTAAATCAATTTTCAATTATGGTTTATCTGAAATTTAACTTGGTTTTTGTTTTAAAAGGCACAGAAGATGAAGCAAGCTCAGTAATGCAATATCCTGCACAGTATATTAGTCAAGATCCTTATTTGCATCAAGATGATGACCAGCAACAAGGATGGGTTTCTTGGGCTTGGTCTTTTGTTCCTGCTATTGTGAGTTATGATGATGAAGAGAATGATTCTACTGGAATTGATGATGGAACAGCAGAACACCAGAAGTCTCAGTCCCTCAAGGATCCTATTATTTCAGTTGGGTTTTACTGTACAAAGGCAACAGTGACTTTTAAGGTAAATGTTTCTTTGTGTCTTAAAGGATTCATTTGACTTGTTGAGGAAGTGCATGAAGATTTTCTGAGCGTTTGCGTACTGTTTGATTCAAGACAAATATTGCTGGTATTATGAGGGGAGTTTTGCATTAATGAATAACAAGAAATGTGAATGCTGAACCTGTTCCATCATACTGGACTGATCATGGCAATATGAGTCAGTTTTGATATTTGAGCTAGAATTTGAATGCGAACTTCATAATATTCGAAGAAAACCACTTAATTTACTTAGATTAATATTTTTTTATGGGAAAAAAGCCTGAAGGCTTTCTGTGAATGTTTACTGTGGTATTCTATCCATTTAATGTTTATACAAATACATATTTCTTTATAAAAAACCCTTTAGTTTCATAGAGCTAGGATTGGAGGAATTTTTAAACTACTTTTTTTTGGACTATTGTACGTGAAAATATGAATTTAACTTGATAATGATAATTAATTTTCCATAGGTTGAAATTGTATTTAAAAAAAAGGATAAGTAGTACATATAGGCTGAGCTATAAATTGTGTATCTAGAGAAAGATTTAAGTATTACCTCTGAGCAAAGCTGAAAATTTTTGCTGGCCTTCTTTCTAATATTTTCTAAGCTTACAGAAGGGAATATGGAGAGTCTGAATAAGATATTGAGATGTACGGACAGAAATTAGAAATTAAGGTACTGAATTGGCAGAATGCTTGTAATGTGTCAAACTATATCAAGCAATTCTATGTGCATAACTACACAAAGTGGCTCTTGGCTTTACAATTAAGCATGTATTAAATGGAGGTCAGAACTTTGCCACAGAGTAATTTAGGATGATTTTTATGACTTTGAGCCTTTCAGATGAACTGCAATACTTTTGTAACCTCATACAAGAATTATGTACCTGATTATATACCCAATACCATCAGGAGCTCCCTGTCCCTTTCTTGCCTGTTTGGTTTGACATCTGTGCACAAGAGTGTTTTATGGGGCTAATTTAGCTATTTTTGTTTCGTGGTGTAGAAGGGCATTTAGCTGCTCAGCAACTGTCAGAATGGGTGACACAAGTGACTTTGGAAGCTGTAGGCATTCTGTGGGGAAGTTGATGTTTTAAGCCTTCAGCCTTCTGAAAAATTTGGTTGCAAAATTTGGAGATATCGACAGCATTCAAGCATTCAGTCATGTTTTTTTGTGTCAATCTGCTTCAGCCCTCATTAAAAGAGGCTAAAAATAAATAAAAGAATTTTTTCCCCTCCATTAATTAAATCCCTGGGACACCACTTGAAACATGAACAAGCTACCAAAGCTCAAATTTCTCATTTATCATGGCTCAGCATCTTCTTTTACAGAATGTCATACAGTAGTAATTTTGTGCTCTTGTTCCTCATGCAAGAAAACTCATTAAAAATAATATGAACTTCTTTTTTGAACATGTGTTTTGCTACAGAGGGCTTTCCTAATGCTTTATTTGCGAGTTCACGCATTTTATATTAGGAAGTGATTAAAAACTACTTAAAATGTAACATTTTGTATTCTAGAAATTTTAAATGTCAAGTGATGTATGATGCTAATCTGGTGACAGGAGTAAAACAGAATTCATTGTTCTGCTTGCATGCAAAGAGTGTATGGAATTAATTTGTGGTTCGTATTTTGGTTAAAAAAGAAGGTCAAGTTTCTGCATTAACATTTTGAACAGTTGATATCATTCCAGCTAAAAATCATGCCAAATTAAATGTACCATTTTCTAATAATGGTGAAAACTGTTCTTGTAATTTCTGAGTTCTTTTAATCAATTAATTGCTTTTCCTCTACAATAATTGCACACAGGTGAAGGGTGATCAGTGATTTTTTCATCCAATTTTCTTCGACATTCAGATTACAAAATTTTAAATTGAAACAGCATCCATGTGTATCCAGTCTTGAAAATAGAGTTTGTAGATATTCTTTTATAAAAATTAAAATTTGAAGTATTTAAGCTGTTCCCCATAAACTAACTTGTGTTTTTTCATGCCAAATATAACATATTCAATACAGAGTGCCTCTTGTTTTTCTTAGCTGTAGGTTATGTACTTTTTAACCTGGGCATGTTTTCCTATTTTAAATTTTTATATGAAAATCGTGCAAGAAATATAAATGCATGTTGCTCTTGATTGCCATGACATGAAACAGAAATGTGTATGATTGTAATCAAAATGTGTCCTTAATATTATCATGATGTTTGATTATTTTCTGGGAAGAATAAATAAAGTATTAGTGGATTTTTACAGCAGTTTATAAGCTCATTTGATATTAATGCAGCTGTGTATCTATTCCATCTTTTCACACAGTTTCTCTTTAGATAAGAAAACTAAAAATACCATAGTGGATTTTAAACATTCTGTTATAGCATATTTCAAACAGAAGTTGAATATGAGGCGTTCTGCTACAGCTGTTTAATTGCACCTGTTTCCTGACAGTTAATTACTTTGTCTTTACCAGTTCTGTGTATTAATGATCATACTGCCATTTAATACTAATACTGACTTTTATAAGGTGTTTATCCTATTGTTCTGTAGCTCACTGAAATGCAAGCTGAAAGTAGTTATTACAGCCCTCAGAAAGTAAAATCCAAGGAAGTTATATGCTGGGAACAAGAAGGAACAACAGTTGAGGTAATTTTCCATTGACATGATTTTTTTGATACATTATAAGCAATGTACCAAATAGTTGCCAGTAAAATATTTGTTAATTATTTCATTGCTGGTCTTTCATATTCTGTCATATTGGATGTGTTTTTTGTAATAATCATGTAGTTATTAACTCTCTAAACTTCTGTGCTGTAGTGGTCGAACACTATAGTAATCCCTTGCCTTCAAGTGCCCTGTATGATTGCTATTTATTAAAACTCTAAATATTTTAACTAGGCATACTTTTTGCTTCATTTTTGTCCATCTTTTCTATTTCTTGTGGAGTAGAAGGCTTAAAAATTTATCACATTTATGTTTTTTTCCTCGCTAGGTCCTTATGAAAGGTGAACTTTTTTTTGATTGCCAAATTGGTTTTGTTGGTTGCCAAGCTATGTGCCTTAAAGGAATTATGGGAATTAAAGATTTTGAAGAGAATATGAATAGGAGTGATGAAGTGAGTATGTTGAAATATCAGTTGATTTGCTGAATAAGCAATTCTGTTATCCTTCATTAAAATATCTGATTGCAAAAATTGAAAAGACTGCTGTTACCAATTGTGATTTTTGGATGTTACTCTGATACAGACTTCTTTTTTTCTTTTTGGACAATAACCCGTTGTTGCCTTTGTCAGCATACTTTGATTTTTTATAACAAATTAAAATACATTTGAAAATCTTTTAAATCAACAGATGATTGGAAGGGAAAAAATGGGAACACTGTGTGCTGAAGATAGAAGGCATGTGGCCCAAATACTGAATCAGTGTCTTAACTCACTTTTCAGTAAGATTGAGAGCAGTATGAAGTGAAGGAGTCAGACAGTATTGATTTTTGTATTTTAAATAGATGCAAATCTTCAATTGCTTAAGGCAAAATCAGGTATCCTTATGAACTACTTTAAAAATGTTTAATGAAGTGTTACATGAAATTCTAAATTCAATAGTGATGATTTTTAGTTGAACTGTAGATAGAATAGTCCCCTAAAGTATTGAGGAACAGCAACTATTATCTGTGTTTAAATAAAAACAAATAATGCAGCCAAGAAGAGACCTGTTATCTTGATGTTCGTGCTCTGTGAAGTCTTGGAAAGTATTTTAAAGAGAAAAATGAAGAATATGAAAAAAAATACCAAGCACCTGTATTTATGTCAAATATGTCCTAATTTGGGAAATAATTTACTGTACTGCGATAGGTATGATGGGGCAGCTTATTATCTTTTTCCTGAGCTCTATGGCTTGGCATCCATCCCAGGTGTTTGTGTATGCGGTGCAGAAAACAAGAAAATATCCTTACACAGCTGCTGAGTATGACATTGTTGGGATTTTAGGGATGCAGTGGGACACACTACATGACTGGTGTGCTGCGATGGATATGTATAGGCTTTTCCAGAAAGAGAGGCTGGGCAGGCAAGAGTGAGCCAACTGTTAAAAATGCCATGCTGGCCTTGTTAAGGACAAGGGACATGGGGCTGGGGATGGGAGGGCGGACAGCCACCTTGTCTGTGGCAATTGAGACTGTCAGGTATAAAATCCTGAGAGAACTGATTTTTTTACACTGAGGTGGGTGGGTGAGCAAGAGAATTTAACATAATCAAAGAATGTTCTGGGTTGGAATGGACCCAGAAAGAACATCGAGTCCAACTCTTAAGTGAATAGCCCATACAGGGACTGAACCCACAACTATGGCATTATTAGCACCATGCTCTGACCAACTGAGCTAATTTCCTTTAGGTTAGTTAATAAGGAACATTTGAGGTTTTATTCTTACTCATTTTTCTGCCGCTGTCTAGGCCATGAATTTAGGAAAGTATCTGCTTTATGACAGTGGTGGTGATATTACTTGTTTGTTGTCTGTGTACTGCTGTGGTTGTGGGATTGTGCCTTTCATAAAGGTTCTGGCTCTGCCTGTGATTGGAAATAGGTAGTTGGAAAATATAAATCTCCTAAATAACTTTTTGGATTAATGGCTCTTGATAGGAAAGTTGTATTGATTTCAGAAGGATAGAAGTCTGGGAGAAGGCATGTTAAAATCTAGATGAATAAAGAAAGTTAGCGTAGCAATGAGGTCATACGTGGAAATAACTGATTGCCTTGAAGAGGATGGATACAGCATCTGAGAGGATTGGGCAGCCAGAATTGGAGTATGCAGTGACAAGTTTGTGTATACTGAAGATGACGGGGCAGAATTTGGAGCAATGATGATCTGAGGTTATTTGCTGTTAAAATGCAACTAGTATGTTCTGTATCATGGGTTGTGTAATATTCATTAGCTCAGGCCACTTTTATTGATTTGAAAATGGGAAAGGAGTAGATAGGAACTTGTGTTATACAAATGAAAATAATGTCATTGTTTCATCTTCATTCATAATGAAATATGCTCTTAAGGGATGCTATTCTGTGTGTGTCATTTGTGTGTTATGATGGAATTGAAACTGCTCTGTTAACTTGACTGTTTTTTCTTTCTCTTCTGCTGCCTCACTTTCTACTGCTTCATGAAGGAGGCATGTTTCTTTAGTTGTGGAGAAAATCTGAGCGTGAAAGGAATGACATACCTTACCAATTCACTATTTGATTACAGAAGTCCAGAAAATAATAGTATTCGTGCAGAATTTATATTGGATGCAGCTCATCATAAGGTCAGAGAATTACATTTTTCTTATAAAAAAGTTTCCAATTCTCTCTAATGGATTTCTTATAGTTATTTAGATCTGTGTACTGTTAGAGGACTGAATTCTCTTTACTTTTACACATTTAACTGAATCTTACTCTGCAGCTGGTCAAAAAAAATAGTAAATCTGTTTGTGTTAAAAAAAAAAGACACCCACAAAAACCAAGCCAAAAAAAGAGCCAAACTGAAAAAACATGTCCAAAAGAAACCTCAAACTCCCCTCCTGCCCCAAAAACGGAATTAATGTCATAGTTTCCAAAAGCAGTAACCACAGAGCATTTTAAGAGGAAAAGGGACATATGAGAGAATACTAGCAAAAAGTCAAGCTTTACCAGCACGTATTTTAAACCCAAACAGTAAGTAGTCTATGGTCTTCAAACTAAGAAGTACTGTCAGGTTTGGACAGTGTTAATTTTATTGTTTGCATCTTATGTTTGTCTACTAAATTTTGCTAATTCTGCCTTTTTTGGAGACAAATTTTCAGTCACCTCTAGTCTCTGTTGTAAATTGTGCAGTAAAACTTTACTCCCTGGTTGTCCGCAATTATTAAAGACTGGTTGCAGTGACCAAGGTGGTCCTTTCCAGGTGTGTTCATAGGTGGAGGTCTGTGCTGTTTATTGCACAGGTAAGCCATTTACAATTTGGAATGTATCTAATTTCCTTTTAATTTAAGTTTTACTATTTTCACCTTTTTGGTACTACTGATGAAGTGTAACCCTGAAGAATCACATGAAAAAATGAAACTAGTAAAATCACAAGTACTTATATTCAATGTTTTCCCATAGTGTGTTTTAAGCTTTGCTCTATCCTTGGTGTGTCTTCGATGTTTTTACAATTTGCCTTTTTTTTTGGCAAGAGAGGAAGCAAATTTGCTGGGTAATGTATTATATTATGTATAAATCCCAACGTTGGCATGAAGTCTTGATAAGTTTCCTACTGTTGAAAGATGAAACCGCAATATTCCTTGAATAGCAAAGCCAAATTGAATGAGCTGAAGCTTTCAATGTATTTAATTAGGTTGATGTGTTGCATGCAGGCAGTCAAATGAAGAATATTTACTTCATTAAAGGTTCTAATTGACTAGATGTTATTGATTAATTGGTCAGCATGTCCACAGGAATTATGGATGTGCATTTGTGTGGCCTCAAATGGAAGTTACATTACCTATCAGAAAGGTGAATTCTTTGGGATAACCCCTGTCCTTTGCTTTGATAAGCTTTTCCCTGTGTTGATGCTCAAATCCAAACATGAATATATCTCTCTAATACCGGTCTATCAGTTGGTAATCTCAAGATTCTTTCCTTATACAACATTTTCTTTGTTTGCTTTGCTTTGTTGGTAGGAGACATACACAGAGATAGCTGGAATGCAGAGGTTTGGGGCTTTCTACATGGATTACTTGTACACAATGGAAAGCACCAGTGGCAAAGGTACCTTTTTTTTCCTTTGTTTACCCTGATAAATAATAGAAACAAAGACTTTTCATGCCCAGATGGTCCTTGACCAACTGTCCTCTAACTTACCTTAGGTTTACCATCAGGGTCATCATTAAAATGCTTTCATCTTCATTGATGCCTTTCAGAGGTTACTTGTTTTGATTAGCTGTTGACTGTTGGTATTCTTCCTTTTTTATTTTTCTTTTCCTGCATAAGTAATCATAATGGTATTTTTTATAGCCAGTTGCTAAACTGAAAGTAATTCATTTGCAGCAGTGGTGGAGTTCATAAAATACGATGTCTTTTTTTTTTTTTAAGTTGTTATTACTGACTTTGCATATAAAAAAATATCTTTTGAGAAACCCTGGTTGAAGAATGAGATTGATCATATACTTGGTACAGAAGATGAAAAGGAGTATTGTTTTTCCTCTAAGAAGAAAAATGCAAGGATGCAAGATAGTGTGAAGAGTTATCTTTAGATATATGTATCTAAACAATTTGATGAGCAAATATTAGCCTAAACCATGTACACGTGGGTATTGGCTAATTCTAAATAGTTTTTGATACTCCTATCAATTCTTTTCTGAGTCTGAGAAGTGGATTTAATGCGGTAAGTATATCTACTTTTGTGAGTGTCACAAAAGCTGTGACAAAGGAGTTAATCTATCAGCAAGTACTATGTTTATATTTTTACACAGCTATTCTTATCACGAATTGTGATATAATTTCCCCCTCAGTCCTCAGACGACTGTCATCTACAGCTGCTGCTCTGCAGTTTTATTGTCAAATTAATAATACTTTCTTCCCCATCTGTGTGTTTATTATTGTGAATACTATTTCTCTGGATATCTGTTGGGAACATCTTGCTATTTTGTGGCTGAACATTTATCTGTCCTTGATACATAGTCCAACTCATCTGTTTTGTGGTTGGTTTTTTTTTTTTTTGCATTTCTATCTCTATGTAAGAGAAATCACAACTCCTAATGTTCGGTTTTGTTTTCTGGACTTGGTGAACATTAAATCTAAAAGGAGTAGGGAAAAAACTTTCAGTTTCATTAGAGGATGGATAATGAAAATCTTTCAGAAATGAGTAAATGATGCTATTGCCTTCAGCAGTAGAGGCATACACCAGGAAATTTAACAGTTCTTTCCCGACTCTGAGGCTTTCCTCTGTACCATGAGTGTGGTGTGAAGCTCTGAAAATGTGCAATTAAGTCAAGCTTCTGTTGCAGACTTCTTCTGGTTTTAATAACAACATAAATGTTTAATTGCACATTGAACTCCCATGTAGAGAAGTTGAAAACCTCAGGTAAGCCTTATCGCCTTTCTGAATCTTGGTATAGAAATTTAAATATGCACAGACTATGTGCATTATGAAGAAAAATTGATTTTGTCTTGTTTCTCTGAATACATAAGGAATATTATGATCATATCTCTTCCTGACTTTTAACTAACCCTTTTCAGAAATTACTGAACTCAGAAACACTTTTTTCTTTTCCTCAGTGCCAGGCTACTCATATTTTCTGACTACATTTTTCCCTCTTTAGCTTCTCTTTTTTTTTTTTTTTTTCTTCCGGAATGCTTTCTCAGAGCCTTGGCTTCTATTTTCTCCATCAGTCACTAGGAAAACACCTCACAAAATGTAGCTTGGCTTCCTGTCAAGTCTTACTGTGTGCTTTTATTTCAGTATTACTCCTCTAATTTCAGCAACCTGGCTAAGTAAAAGAACGGAATAATTAATTTTTAAATTGTTTAAGTGGTTGCTGTTTCTCTAGACCTAAGAACTTAAAATCTTAAATTTTCAAACAGTTTTGTTCCTCAGAAAAGCAAATGTGATGCTTTCTGCTAGTTATTTTCTAGCTAATTTTTCTGTATTGTGGGTTATATGGATAGCTGTTAAATAGAATATAAACAAACTGGTGTAAAATATTTATTTATGGTGAAGGTATAAATACCTTAAAATTTTGAAAACAATATAAATCTGCTGCATTTTTAATGTGTTGTTTATATGAAAGTTTGCATTTTTTATTTTGGTATAATTTTTTTTAGTTACAATTAGTGCACACCACATACCATAAAAAAATGAACCCAACTTAAGTTATAGGAGGCAGTTACTGTGATTGTAAGATTTTTATCTGTCAAGGCAATTTTGGTTTGACACATTCTTTGCACCTTTAACCTTTCCTGAAGCATAGGATTACTGATTAAACCACAAGTGCCTCCTGGATAACATTAACCCTCAGGAGTTTCATCTGTCACTTACAGAAGTGCATTAATCAATTTCAGTATTTTGAATGAAAGTGAGACAGTCATGCACAGTAGTCTTATTTTGAAATTCTGTCTGTCTTCCCCTTCCTTTATTTTTCTGGTTTTTTGCTTCATATTTCAGTGCAAAACAATTTCCCTGAAACATTATGTAGCTTGTCAGTTCCCTGATCACTGATTTGCATGACCTTCAGGCCTAGCTGGGTGTGCTGTTGAAGTTACCTTTTGTTTGTAGTGTGTACCTCTCTACTTTGCTGGCAAGTTCATTATGCAGCACTCATTCTGATATTTTTGGTCGGTTACAATTAGTCATATGATTTCCAGAGAGCTTAAAAACTCAGTGGTTGAAAATTGGTTTTCTTTATGCATCCGTGAAGTTTCAAGTCACCTGTGATCAGCTGCTTCTGTAGAACCAATACGTTTTTTATCCCGTTCTCTTTGCACTTAGTTGGAATTAAATGGAGCTGTTCCAGAAAGTGGTTTGTATAAATTCTGTCACTTAGATATATTATTCATATACATACAATATATACAAGCAAGTCTGGTTTTTCCTCTTTGAAAAGGTAGGCTGTTACTACTTCTGGCCTTATTATTTTTGGCCTTATTATTTTTTTATGTGATGCTATGGTTTTTTACACTTTTTGGTAGTGTTCATCTGAACTGAATATTGTGTAAAATTGGAAGGATAAAAGTATGTATGTTAACTGCCTGTAAAATAAATGCAGAAGTCTGTGTGCTGGGTTTTAAAAAATCTTTTTCAGGATTTATTCAAAAGGTTGTAACTCGGTTCCAGCTGAAGATTTGAATAGGTTTTATAAGGTAGTATCCTTCTGTCCTTTTATCTTTCTTTTATTGTTCTTTTTCTTCTCAGAAGAACAACAAACCAAGGGAAGCAGAGGCTATAAATGCTCTCACTGTCAACTTCTGTTGGGCTTTTAAGGATAAAGTTAATTCTTCTGCTGAGTGTATAAGCCTGTAAAGGCCTGCAGAGCATTAGGCCAGCTGTGCATCGAATTCAGCATAGTCTCAGTTTATTTGAGGACCTTTTTCCTCACCAGTGCTTAGAAGCAGCAATGTTTTATGGACTATGATTTAAACATAAGGAAAAAAAAACCCCCATCCTTGCTTCCTTTTTCACCAAGCTCTACTTCCCTCAATATAAAACTGTTTTGAATGAGAGCAGTTAAAAGAATACAGCAAAGGAGAGAGACAAAAGGGTAAATGGCTGTGTTCCTCTTGGGCAACCAGAAATCGTAGAATTGTTAAGGTTGGAAAAGAGCTCTTAAATCATTGAGTCCAACCATTAACTCAGCACTGCCATGTTCACCACTAAACTGTGTCCCCAAGTGCCACATTCTTATATTTTTTGAACACTTCCAGGGATAGTGGTTATGATGCTTCCCTTGACAGCGTGTGCCAGTGCCTGTAGCCAGTTTCAATGAAGATATTTTTCCCAAAATCCCATCTAAACCTCCCCTGGTACAACTTGAGGCCTCTCATCCTGTAACTTCTTACTTGGAGAAGAGACTGTCCTCCTGCCCTTGATACACCTGCCATCCAGGTGGATGTAGTGAGCAGTAAGGTCTTTCCTTAGCTCCTTTTCTCCAGGCTAAACAACCCCACCACCCTCAGTTGTTCCTTACAAGTATTATGCTCCATGTCCTTCACCAGCTCCATTGCCCTTCTGTAGTCTCAGAATCCATTTAATCTTGATGCTTATTTTGTCAGACTGTTCATTTATGTAATGGTCAGGAAGACATTTAATGTTTAGTGCTTGTGTCAAAGCAATGAAGATGCTGTCAAAGTGATGATGTCAGAGTGAAGTTCTGCAAGCTAACTATGTTAGAGGGGTAGGGGTATATTTTTACAAGTCATATGTGGCAGGAAAACTGGAGCTTCTGAAATCTGCATGATTTAACTGAAGAATTTCCATGAGGTATGTTTAGAGAAATAGTCATGCTGCTTGATAGCTGATGAGTAGCCTGTATACAGTGAATGTGTGATTTTGGTCTACCTTATTACCCTACTTTACTAAACTACTCTTAACTCTGTTGGCTCTTAAAAAAAACAGTCTGGGACATAATGATTAAAGACGTTTTCTTTCTCGCTGCCTATACGTCAGTGAATGATGGTAAATGTGAATGGAAGGAAGGGTTTATCTGAGTTGTCAATCTGGTTCTTCTAGCCTTGTCAAGGCAGCTAACCTTTCAAGGGTCCAGATCTGTCCTGGCTTTGCAGCACAGCTTTTCCTTGATTACTGGGGATGGATATCTTTTTGACAAGCTGTAGAAAGTTTTGAACACCACGGCTGTCACTGAACTGTGGGGGTAAGCTGCTGTAGAAGTTTAGACACCTCCAAAGAGTCCCAAATTTGAGAAATACAAAGTTCATGGAAGAGTTCCTAACTTGTACTCTGCTTGGAGGCAAGGCAGGAATTTGCCGTTTGCTCTGCATTTACCAGGAGTAATTTTGTTAAGACCTGTTAAACCAGTCATTGTATATTTGTGTGCTGTATTTGCATTGTTATATTTTTCTGTATATTTATAAACCTTTGATCACAGGATTTGAAACAGAAGTAGCTGATAAGAAATGTTATTATGTCCAATTGTTTTGTGTAACTTTTTATAAAACTTCTTGTAGTTTCTGGGAATCAGCAAGATCTTTCTTCAGTAAAGAGTGAAGATTTTGGAAATGTTCAGGAGATGTCTACAAAAAGCCTCATTGTGGGTCCACTCAATCTTCGACTGGATAGCAGCGCAGTACACCGGATCATGAAAATGATAGTTTGTGCTCTGGAACATGAGTATGAACCATACAGCAAAACTAAGCCAGGTTTGCTCCTATTGCATATACACAAATATACAGAATTAAACCAGACTACATTTAGTGCTCTTGAACATGCAGCTTTCAAATAGTTAAAACTCCAAACCTCTCGGGGATTTTATGAGTCCAAAGAGCAAAATGTAAAATAAAGGTAAAATTATTCACAATATCCCCATCTGTGTTGGATGTACTCCTGGGATAATTTCAGATACTTTGAAAGCCATTTGTTTTAATCATAAGCCTGATATTGAGTAAGAATGGCTTACTTCATTGTTCACTCTAGCTTAATTTTGGAGTCTTAGAGAAGAAAGTATTTCTATTGGTATTTATTAGTTCAAAATAACAGTCATACAGGATGAAAATGCATGGAGAAAACTTATGGTAGACTGTTAAGATGAGTTTCTGAGAGCAATACAGATTTCAAGTAAGGAAAATCCATTTAGTATTGCATTTAGCCTTAGGTAGAACCAGTGTGGAATAACATTACAAACTATGAAGGGGCAGGGGGGGAACTTTGCATTTTATGCTAGTCCCTAGGCATTTCTGAAACATCACCTGTAGGGCGCATTTTATGTATTTTAGTGAAACATATGTAATCCTCATTTATTGTAGATATTATGGATGGAAATAGAACTATGCCAAGCTCAGAAGAAGTAGCATCACTGGAGGAATACATTCCCACCAGACTTACAACGTTCACTGTTCTTAAGTGTACAATTATAATCCCTGTGGCAGAATTCAATTTACTGGACCACTTGCTGCCCATAATCATGGGTGAGAAGGTATGTATGCACAGATAATTATTCAGTTCTTTATATCAGCATGTGCTGTTCGATATAAATTTTCTTATTGGCCTGTTATTCCATGTGCTGAATGTATCACTGAGTTCTGGATTAGTTTGGTGCCCGTGAGCCTTAACTTCAGATACCTAAAATGAGTGGCGTGTGACTAGTTAGACTTGGAAACTGAAGGTGTCGTGTATGGATAGGAAAAATACTTTTGTATAAAAAGATTTTAAAGCATCAAGCAAATGAAAAAGCAGTAGCTCTGATCTTTTGATCAGAAGAGTACCTGTTCTGCAGTTCTTCATAAGCAGTGGAACAGGTTGCTCAGAGAGGTTTTTTCCTTATTAGCACTTTTTAATACATTGCACTGAGTAGTGCAATGTGTTGTGGTGCTTTTCACCTTATGGGCATGGACAGATGGTATTTTTATAATGGGAGAACAGTCCCATGTTTGTTGTAGGTTTGAGGCAAAGAAGTTGAATTCCAGTGAACTTTTTGGTTGATGTAGTCATTACTTGCAGTCTAAATTTACATTTCTTGAATGAAGCCAAGCAAATTTAAAATAATGATTTTGAATTTCAGATTGAAAATCATATATATGTCAACTTATTGTCCTATTTTGATGCATATTTAATAAAATTTTTAGATTTGTAGTGTAATTTGGATTGGAAGAGCTGTTTGGAGGTGTTCTCCAGCAGTTCAACATCTGGGTCAAGGCAAGAGCAGGTTGCTCCAGGGGTTGTTCTGTCAAGCGCTGAATTAGCTCCTCTTGTGTCTCGCTGCTCTCTGTACCCTCCCAGTCCTTCTCTGGCCCTCTCCAGACTGAATGACTTCAGTTGTCTCTGTTTCTCCTGAGACAGAGCTCATGTGCTCCCACCCCATAACCACTTCGTTTCCAGCACACTTATTCTGGTACGCCCATGTCCAGCCTGTGCTGGATGCAGTACTCCATTTTAATGGATACTATGAAAAATAGACTTGGATGTCTGAAATAGTATTTATTTTCTATGGAATGGCATCTTCTTTTGCTGAGATACCTGGCATGACTGTGAATACATAAAAGATGACAGTGTAAAGGCTAGATCAGCATGAGATCATTATGGTGATAGTGCTTTGGAGTGATAAAAAGGTAAACAATAATTTTATAGGATGAAATATTTTGACTTTGCATATTGTTGTAGTGGGTTGACCTCGGCCAGCTGCCAGATGCTTACTCATCTGTTCTCACTCTCCCTCAATAGAGCGGCGGGGGAGAGAATGGGATGGGTCAGGGTAGAGGGGGAGATCACTTACCAATTACCAGTATGAGCAAAACAAACTTGACTTGGGGCAATTAATTTAACTTATTGCTAAGAGTCCAAATCACATATATCCCCTATTCCCCTTTTTCCCTCAGACTCAATTCCACTCCTTCATTCCCTGACTCTGCTACCTACCACCCCACAACAGAGGGGGATGGAGGGTGGGAGATGGGGGTCAGTCTGTGACAGCTGATCTCTGCCACTCCCTCATTCTCCCAGTGTTCTGCCTCAGTGCAAGTCCTTCCTGCAGGCTGCAGGCTTTGAGGGAAAATCTGCTCCAGCGTGGGCTGTCCTCAAGGCTGCAGTGCCCTTCAGGGCATATCCACCTCCTCCAGCGTGGGGACCTTCATGGGCTGCAGTGTGGGTGTCTGCTTTTGTGTTACCTCTTTCATGGGCTGCAAGAGAATCTCTGCTCTGGTGCTGGAGCACCACTGCCTCCTCCTCCTTCTCTGACCTTGCTTTTCATATTGCTGTTCCTCACTTCTTTTTTGAGTCTTTGCAGCCTGTGTGGTGTTTTTTCCCATTCTTAAATCTGTTTGTACAGAGGTGCCCCAGCTCGGCTGAGGAGCTCAGCTGTGCCCTGTGGTGGGGCTTTGCAGCACTGGCTGGAATGGGCTGAACCTGCCCTGGAACAGCCCCTGGTGTCCTCTCACAGAGGCTGCCCCTGCACCGCCAGCACCCGGACACCTGCACCCGAGACAGTTCCGGATAAAAAGCTGATTGTTTTAAACTTCAAAGAAAATATTTTGGAAAGATTTGAGCATTCACAGTAAAATGCCATAGTATCTGTAAATAGTTTATTACATGTAGATTTGCTTGTATGTTTAGGTAAGAACATATAGATATGATGAATAATACATCTGTAGTATAATTATTACATGATTTTTTTTCCTCCCTGCCCTAGAACTTAAGTGGACTGTTAAATGCTGCAAGTTTCCAGCCCCTGCGGCCTTTACCTTCCATCCGAATTTTGGTGGATAAGGTTAACCTGGAGCACTCAGTGCCAATGTATGCTGAGCAACTGGTGCATGTGGTCAGCAGCCTCGGCCAGCCATCCGACAACCTGCTTCATTACTGTTACTCACACTGCTATCTGAAGGTAAATGAGGGCTTGAGATGTGTTTCTTGTTGCAGTGTGCTGAGAAAAAGATCATACACGTATAGTTAATCCTTAGCGTTAGCAGGTTTCCTGTAAGAATGTTTTCAGCTAATCTGAAAGGCCATAGAGTAAACACATTTCACAGAACGTTATTGTTTGGGATTGCTGCTTCTGAGTTGAGCCAAGTGTTTTGTAATATGCGCTGGGAACTTCATATGAGGAAACTGCGAACAGAAGCCCCAAGGTCCTTGTGACAAGATGGAGTTAAAATCATTCAGAAAGAAGCCTTTTTCCTCATCTGAGATAATGCTCCTATGGTGTGTAGATTGCTGCAAAATACACTTAGAAACTTGATGGAAAGTTAGGAGGAAAAACCATCACTACTGATACCAGTAGTATTGATAGAGCAAAACCATCACAGTGAAGATAGGCAATCAAAAACTGTTAACAAACAATTTAATTGTTTTTCATTATAAGAGGACAGATCTCTGAATGTTCTCAATTAAAATTGTATTATGTGAGAGGGGCTCTTATTGTGAGGCTGGGGGAAGCTTAAGATATGGAAAACTGTTTTGAGATTGTTCAGTTGCCATCTGCTCTGAGGAGGAGTTTTAAAGCAGGCCTTTCCAGCCTTTCAGGATGTGCTTCGGCAGTTTGAAACTTTTTGGGTGCTACTAAAATAGAAATATTTAATACTACTACTGTTAATTTTAGTCAATTTCTCAATTATCTATTATCTATTCACTTCCATGCTGATATTTTAGTAAGAATTTAATTACTTTAATCTTTATTATCTGCATGCAAGAAGCTGTGTTCCAGAATTGCATGGCAAGCTTTCGGTTTTCTGGGTGACGCGTTTACCTTCTGTCACATTTAAGTGATTGTAATTGCAGTATTGCAAGTCATCTGTATGTTTTTCAGTTTAAGAGGATTTTTTTTCTCTTCAGAAAACTTTTTAGTAGCAAAATTTGGACATCAGCTTTGAGTTTTAAAGGGTTTATTTGCTAGCTTTAATAGTGGCTAAAGTGTTCCATTCTTGTGAATGGTGGTACAGCATGTTAAAAGGCAACTCTACAACAGTTTGTTTGCCATACTGAACTGGGAAAAATCATAAAGAATTCTTGTGATGAATCTTTCTTTAGCCAGGCTCTTAATAAGAAAAAAACCTTTGAAGGGAAGCTTCTAATTTCCTTAAATACCACTCTTTTATACCAGTGTTGTTATAATTACTCAAAGTGATTTTACTTTATGTGGAAGGCAGTATGTAATCTGCAATTTTAAAGGATATAGACGAAAGTATTTGAATTGAAAAATTGTAATTCAGCACTTTTTAAAATTCAGTAGACCGTAGTTAGTGTTTTTTGAGTGAAGAAAATATTTTTACGTGTATTTCTAGGGCATTGTTTGAGGTAGATTTTTGTAGCTATATTTGTGTTTGGGGAAAAAATAAAATACCTAAAAATAATACACTGTTTGTTTAATATTTACTGAATACATTTATAAATGCATATGTTATAAAATATTTTGAAAGTAATGTAATCATATGATAATATACCATTTGACCAACTTAATTTGTTCCAGATTTTTGGTTTTCAAGCAGCACTGACTTCTTTGGACAGTAAAGGATTATACTGCATCCCTGTTCCAGTTATCCCCTCATTCAGTACTGCTGTTTATGGCAAGCTGATCAAGTTCCCCAAATATTGGTGAGCATTAAGCCTGTACAGTGTGTTTAAGTCATGTGCACAATTACTTTTGCATTTCTTATGAGTGATTTAAAAACACCAAGCTTCATATATATCCCTAAACTTCTCTGTCTCCTCTGTCATGTTCTGCTGTTACATCTGTTATCATTCGTAGGTTTCTCTGTAAGGATAGCTGTCAATAGACATTTTAGACCCTTGTTTGGCTGAGAGAACTGGCGCGTGCTGCTAATGACACCAAGGTCACAAGTTCAGTCCCTGTATGGGCCAGTCACTTGAGATCAATGATCCTTGGGAGTCCCTTCCACCTCTGCCTATTCTGTGATACAGAGCCCCTGTGGTGAATGGCTTTCTTCTAGACCTTGCAGGTTTCTGGAACCAGTTGCCATTCTTTCTTGAGCTGATACAAAAGCTGAAGTTACATACTGATGGCAAGCTTGATGTTTTTAACTGAGTAGGTCAGCTTTTTCTTTTTTAAACTCAACCAAATAAAAAGCAACAAATTGGGGGGTAAAACCCCCAAACATCCCAAACCTACAATGTTTCTACTACACTTTTATTTGTTTCTCATTACAGTTGGAAGTGTTTCAACATTGTGATGAGATATTTAAACTATTTGTAGTAGTTCAGATGTTAAATACAAATATTTTTCTTCTGAAAAGAGCTCTGTACTTTTTTATGAAATGTGCTATATGAATTTTTTTTAGCCTTAAATGCCATGGAAATTCAGTATTTAAATTTGTCTCTACAGTTCAAATCTTACGATCATAAATGTCAGTGTGTAATAGTTTATATTGATAGGTTGCATTTATAAAAACTATTTTCAGGAAAATGCATTTTGCCAATCCTTTGGACAAGGTATTGGTTTTCTTTAGCCCTCATTTTCAGCAATAGCTGTCTGTAATACTACTTTATGACTAAATCCAGGCAAAAAAATTTTACATAAAGTGACAAGATAATACAAAAGCATGTTAACTGTTAAATACTTTGGCTTCAAACATTGTGTTGAATAGCTAATTTGTAAGATACATTTGTTTGTGAAACCTTAATGGATTATACAAAAAAAAGTCTACTTCTATGATTGTTCTTAGTCTCATGTAATGAATATACTAACTTTTCTCTCACAAGCTGTGATACCATGTTAAATGTAAGTGGGTTTTAGCATTATCAGCACACCACCAGGTGGTAGCAGCCTAACTGACTTTGTCATGTTTTCTATCAATAGTTTACGAAAGTATTAATGACTTTGAATTAGTTGCTGTTGTGTTGTACCGTTTTGCTAAAAAAAAAATGTTCCCAGGGTACCCTATAATCAGCACTAATCAGAGTATTTCAGGACTTTACGACTGGCAGCCTTTCCTTACGTTATCTGACATTTAACACTAAGCTCTGGTTAGTAACCCTGGTTAGCAAACTGTATGAATAAATTAGTGTTGAATGGCAAACTTAAATTTCTTTACTGTATTGTAAACCCCATGTTTAGTTGTGCAAAATAAAAAAAAGTTATTTTAGGGATGAATTTTTAAAGAAATCTGTCATCTGACGAGTTCATGGTATTCAAGTGCTGCTGCTTTCTAATGAGTGTGCTTGTGCTGTTCTGTGTGTGCTTGTGCTCACTGTGCTCCATCTCTTGCTCGCTCACGCTTGGTTTCTTGTGCTTTTCCTCGAGCACTCTTTCACAGTTGCCCTCACGCTCTGTCTCGTGTTCCTGGTCTTGCCCTTGCATTCTCTTGTGCATTCTTGGATTCTCTCGTGTAATCTGGCTCTCTGACATTCTTTGTCTCTTTCTTTTAAAAGTGCATAGTATTACCATGCATGCCCAGCTGGAAAGAGCTGTAGTTTTGGGGAGTGGAGGCAGGGGAATGCTCCTGCCTTAAACCAGCAAACCGTCTATTGGCATTTATTTGAAGATATTGTTAGACCAACATTTACTGTAGTACTGTGGTCTAGTGTGTTTTGATAGTTTTCTTGCTTTCTTCCTGTGATATGATCTCTTTCTATGACTTATTTATTTATTAATGAAGTAAAAAAACTTTATAAAATGAACATATTCCAACAATTTATCTAAACTAAGCAACACCAATTTGTGAGTAATAAAGTAGAAAAACAAATGAGTACAGCAGCAGCCTGGTTAAATGAAGTGTAGTTTGAAGTGAATAAAACTCCAGATGAAACGCATCAAATAGCACTTCAACTAAATAGAAATCAGCATGAGGACTGAGAGCTTCATTGAAGTCATGCAGTGAGTGAGAATTAGTCTGGTAGGATAACCTGGTAATGTCATTAAACTTAAATTCAGTCCTCCCTCCCAAATTATACCACCTGCTTTATTTGGATTTGTGGATTTCACATTCCAGAGTTTCTTAAAGTACACACATCTGATGCTACATGTGTTCTTCTATTTCTTCGTAGAAAATACATACCACAGACCATACCTTTTAAAAACAAAGACATTTTATGAACTGTTATGGAATCCCTTAGGTAGTATGTTTTGAGTTAGCAGTGAAAATCTCAACTTTATTTCTGACATAAATCAGTAGAATAGGCTTCTTTTCTAGTTTCAGTACAATAATCTCAAAATTGCTGTTATATACAGTGTATAAAATACTGTAGTAATATTAATTTTCTAAAACTAGTTGATAAACATCAGCAGGATGTTTCAACAGATGAAGTTTCAGCAACGTCAGCCCAGTAAATTCCACTAAATAACCATAAAAGGCCGTAAAGTGCTGTTTTGTTTACCTATTAGATTGATGTCTCTTTTAATTTCAGTTAATACACTTTCTTTGTATAAAAGAAATGTGCTCAAACTCACTAGTTAACTAAGTCTTGGACATCTTTTAAATTGCATAGCTAATCTGTTTTTATTGGAAAGTACAAACCATCTGGTCTTTTGTTTTTGTCAAGCGTAACAAGATGCAAAATACAATGTTAATGTCAATATTTTACAACTGCTTTATGTAGTGTTGCATGCCAGATTGTAAAGCAGCTTTCAGAGCTTTCAGGAGGATGTCTAAAACCAACTGAGAATTAGCAGAATATGGTTAAAAGCCTAGAGTGAATGACAAGAATGTTTATTGCCAAAGAGAAATCTTGAGAGGAATTAGCTGATTTTCTTTTATTCTTTTGGCTTCAATGTCTGTGGTAACAGATGAGGTAGTCTGGTGTGAGACACTTCAGTGTTATAACCCTCTATCACTTCTAAGGTACCACTTCATTGTACTTCTGAAGAATGCTAAATTAACATTACAGAATACAGCCTTCCTTTTATTTTTCTGGTATGCAATTGATAGTGAATTTTGGGCTAGATATCAGTCTAGGTATGTGTGTTATTTTATTGCTTTTCTTAACCTGTCTTCTCTAAACAAGTTCCAGACTCTTGTTTTTGTTTTTCTTTATCAGGTCTGTAGGAAGTTTTTCACTTACTGTCTCTACTTATGACAGATTTTGAGACTCTGAGCTCTGGTAGAATAAGGTTATAAATGAGGGTGACATCATTATCCCTGATTCTTTTCTGTTCAGCTTGTTGGCCCTGTAGTCTAGTTCCAAGAGATCTCTTTTCTTGATAGTGAGTCCTCTCTTTATTATTTGGACACCAGAGCAATAGCTGCTGGTTTGCTGCCTTCAAGGAAGCACCAGTACAGAGTTGACTAATAGCTGGTCATGTTAAGTTTGAGTGTGTGAATTAACCTTTTATAAAGAGGTTGAGGACCTGCTGGGTAAATTATTATCTAGGACTTCATGGTCTGCACATGAATTATTAGAGAGTACAGAGCATTTAATTGATTGTTCTTGAGTTTCTACTCCGTAAGAACAAAAATCTTGAATAGAAACTTGCAGTTAGATCTCGATAATTATCAGTAAGCAAAAAACAGTCTTTGAGATGCTTCATAGATACAATTTCTGCAAAGATTCTTTCTTTTGAGCTGTTCTCTCCAGACTGTCTTAAGAAATAAATTTCAGCTTAAATACATGCAGTGTGCTAATCTCTGTCAAGATTCGTCTTTCTGTTGAAGAAGGATTTTTGGTAACATGAGATTTGATTTGTGTTGGCACTGTAGTTTCATTTCTTCAGTGTTTTTATTGAAGTGCTAATCATTATTGACAAAAGCTGAAAAAAGTTTAAAATTTGCTTTGCTGGTAAAGGCAGTCACATGTATCACATGCTGGGGACCTCAACTGTCCAGAGATCTGTCACTTGTTTCACCGTGAAAGCTGTGAATTACAGACCTGACACAGTTATTTTATTAATGTGTGCACTTATAGTTCTGAAAGATCACTTCAGATATTTAGATGCCGTGCTCTTCACATGGAATAAATACGTGTATTTTCTGTAGGTTCTTTTTATGAACTCTTAAGAACATCTATATAGCATAGCTGCTCTTAACATTTCAACACAGGTTTAACTGTAAAGGTAAACATTTACTGTATCCTTAGAATCTGCTGCATTTAGAGTGGATTGGCACATAAGGTTGTAACTGCCCTTTGGCTAACTATTATGCAAAGATTTTGAGAAATATACTTTGCCACCAACCTGAACATCAGCATTTTGTTTTCTTACCTGACTTCTTCGCTTTTATTTTGATTTTGTCACTGTGTAGTTGTGAAATGGTTGCTTTGTGCACACAATTTAGTTTCTCTTTTATTTTCTGGCTTTAATATTAACATTACAAAACCTGAGGATTCTAACCCCCTCATTACTACTGTATAGATTTTTGCTCAAACTTTTGTTATTGTGAAGGTGTTTGTATTTTTATATAACTTTACTTCCATTTTCTTCCTTTGTGTGTCCCCTAAGGCAAACATCCCTCTCTTAATCAAAGCCATGTACCTGGTATGCCATACAATTGTATTCTTATTAATAGAATTCATTGTTAGACTCCTTCCACAATTGAGTAAGGTCATTATAGGTTCTAGCCAGGATGTGTACCTGCTCATGTCTGCTTTAGGGGTCATCTTGTAAACACCATGTGCATTTAATGGTATCCCCATGAACTGACAAGAGTGAGAGCAATTCATGTTGATCTGCAAGCAGAGTGGTAGATGAAGATCTGGCTTCTTATACAGTGAGAAGTTATTTAGCAAGGTAATTAGGTTCTGCTGACATGGCCTTTGCCAACAAGGTATTACTGTGTTGACAGTAGGAGATTTTAGGATTTGCTGCTCACCAAAGAGAGGATTAAAAGTGTATAATAGGGGATCAGGTAAACTATCTGTTTTTGCTACTTTTTTGATTAGAACATCTTTGCAGGGCATGTCTAGTGGAGTAATCTTCTTAGGACTAGAAATCACAGTAGATTTGTGAGCTTGAGAGTCATGAGATGTAGCTGCCATGACATTCAGTGCAGTTGTACTGGTAAGAGGCAAGCAGATCCTACTGGCAGGTAACACAGAGCCAGCTATCCACAAACTGTGAGCATTAGATCATAAATCTAGGAAGTTTTCCAATAAATTGACACTTAGGTCTTGATTTTGGCAGCCTGTTTTATTGGCTAGTCACAGTAGATCAGGAGTAATGTCAATTTAGCTTGGGTGTGGATTGCATTTCGCATAGGCAGTTGAGGGGCATGCTCATTTCTTGGGTCAGAAGCAGAAACAGGTTGAAAACACATGAAACTCATTTTGTTGCATTCAGTTGTGACTGTTAGTTATGTCAGTAATTGAATTTAACTTCCAGATGAGAATTTGGAGTATTCTTCAAAACAGGAAAGATCTGGGGTTGGATGCCTGAACAGATGCATTCGGTGTATGGGACGGGAGAGTTTGAGCCACCTCAGCGTTGTGCCAGTTGGATCTGGCACGTATTAAAGCCTGTTTGAACTTTTGAGATATGCCAGTGATAGGGGCTGTGCAAAAGCGGAACACAACAGTCATTCTCTTGGGTTCTGCAGAGGTGCTTGTGTAGTACTGCCTCACATGTCAGCAGTCAGAACAGTGCAGTAAGGAGTGTGCTGGGTTGCTTCAGCATTGTCTACTTCTCTGCTATTGCCTAGAAAATGCATCAAAGAACATAATAATCCGTTTTTTTAAAGTTAATTTATTGATAGCTAGTTTTGGTAGGACATTAGTGAGCAGTGACTGACACTTCAGGAGTTTGATTTACTGTGCATCTTAGTGTTTGAGGGGTAGGTATGTCAATATAGTGTAGCATATTGTGAACAGTAATGTAGGGTGATTTAACAGCTTTAACAGAGGGACTTTTCATTGATTTAACGTGCTTTATAAAAGTGCAAGGTAGTCATTCTTGTGTATAAGGATGGAGATGCTTAAAGAACTTGGGTGGAACATTTCTAATGTGCAGTGATATTATTTTGGGGCACTTTCAACTGCACTGTTCTGGAAGGAGCTGTTGTTGGTTACCAAGAAAAGCACTTGGAACAGGAGGGGCTTTGCATTCTGAGTACATGACTTGCAGCTTGATTAGTGTAACAACAAATTAACTTCAGTTGCAAACCTCTAGTTTAATTTTTTTTTAAAAAATCAAGTCCACATTGAATGTTACTGTTTCTCAGCAGATGTGGCAGGCAGCGTTCAGCAAATCTGTTAAAAGTGCACTTTTAATCAATGTAAATTGGAAGCAGTTGTATTGTTCAGTATTGTCCATGAGGAGGAAATTCAGCAGAGTTGACACTAAAGAGTAGTCATTGGGAGTGTTTCTAGTGTAGTTATTTAGGCTAATTAATTGTCAAGTCTCTTCAGTGAAAGTAAATTAAGCTTATTAACTAATATCTGTCCAGGGAAAGCGATTGCACGTGGCGAATAGTTAATCCTGGTTTTTGTAACTGCTGCCATCAGGATTTGCTGGCATTTGTACTAGAAACAAGCAAATGGTATTTCAAAATGGGAAGGATTTTCAGGGTTGAAGCTGCATTTTGGTTAGAGACTGGTGAAAGGTATTAAAAACCCAGTCTTAAAGCTGAAATGCTGATACATAGCATAGATCCTAAAGAGAAACTGAATCCCGATATACATTCCCTTTGCACTGGATGTTTTTAGAAATTCTGTTTCTCTTAGTAGTAACACTATCTGTAAAAGGACCTGGTTAGGATTTTCAGTGATATTCTCTGCTATGAGGCTTTATCCATGTAGAATCTGGCTAGAAAGATGCACTGGTGGCAGTTTTTCGCACAAAGTTTGTCCTTTGTTTCTCCGGAATTTTTATCTGCAGTTAAGTGCCTTTTTTTTCTACCTCTAAGTGAATCTGTGAATTATGAAGAGAAATACAGTCTCTAGGCTGGCATCTCTGCTGCTAAATAACACATTGCTAGAAACCCATCTGTGACCCTGAGGCTTGGTGTTTCCTTATGTCTCAGTTCATATACACCTATCTACCTGTAGCTTTCCCTTCCACTCCCAAAAGGCAAGAAAAAAGTAAAATTAGATCTGAGAAGGGCATATGGTGAGGCTTCAGGCTGAGGACAGCTTCTGACGTGCTCGGTCCCTTCAGCATTGTTTGAGAAAGTGCCAGCTGCCCTGGCCTGAGGCTGGTGGAGAGCGAGCAAACAGGTCAGCGGTACATACACCACAGACCATAACTGGAGCCAGCACTCAGCCTCTATAGCTGGCAAACAGGGATGCTTGAAATTTGCACCCTGAAACTGGTTGTGGTGTCATTCTGCTAGCCAGCTCCATTCAAACATTGGTTATTACACAGAATTCTGAAGAACTGTACTTTAGTGTTGCATTTGCTCTCTTACCTTTCACCTTTCTTTTCATCTTCTTAAGGTAATGCCATGGGAGCTGATAGGATTCAAAGCACTGTTTTAAGAATTTGTAGTCATTAAAACAATAACTTGAAAAAAAAATGACCTTTCATTCATTAGGACTTACGATAATTCTGCAGGGAACATATTGGATTATTCACCTTGTGTACCAAATAATCCACCTTCACCAAAGCCGTGTGTTTACTTCTTGAATAAGCTATATGCTTATTGATTAAGCTATATAGAATTGCTGATTTTGTTTATCTCTTTATGTTTACCATCATTATGCTCATGGACCATTGTCATGTTGCTGGCCAAGCTGTAGCATCTTTTTTGACTCTACAGAGCTACCTACTCTCAAGTGGTAGGCATCATTTCCACCTGAAGTGAGGTACCAGAAACCAAAGTCTTAAATTATGCACTTTCTCCTACAAGCACATTAATGCAACTCTCAGTTGAAGCTGATAGCCATGATAAATGGTGACTGCAAATATTTTATTAAAAAAAAAAGCTGTATTTATCTTGACTCAAATAACCCAAATATAAAGGCTCATGTGGACGTTCAGCTGTCCATAATACCTTAGCATCTTTACTGCTTCTGTGTTCATCTCTAGGTAGAAGAAACGTACTGTCCTGTGTCCAGTATCATTTGTTTGCTGTATTCTTCTCGTGCTTGTTCCCTCTGTGACCCAGAAGTGCTTTTTCTTTTTCATAGGGGTAGTCCTTCTCATAGATCAGGATCTCTTTGTTTCTAAGCTGAGTGTTTATTTCCTTACACACAAACAAGATGCATTCTCAGCATTTTTCCTCAAGCACTTCTATCCTACTTGTTTATAGGTTTATCATTTTTATTGCTATTTCTTTAGCAATGCCTTCTAAAGGAAGTTAAAGTAACCTGTCAGGTGTACATACTGAGGGACTGGTACATGTGAACAGTTGGACCTCCATTTGGGCCTGTATGTTTGGTAAACATTGTCTGGTTTTCATTATGCTTTAATCTTCTGAAGGACACCAGCTCCCAGTTTCTGAACTAGATTTTTTAGCATGGCATGTTTTGGATGAGAATGTTAGAGGGCCATTTAAACAAACAACAAAAAAGAGAACAAGTAAAGGCAGGCTCAGGTAGGATATGAAGCTCTTAAACAGTAAACTATGGGAATCAAACCTGTTTATCGGATTTGGAATCGTTATACCTGTTGCAGATACTTCTGACATCAGTGCAAGAAATGGAAAGGATTATGTTAGTTCAGACACCAGTACAAAAATTGTGGATTCATTTTTCAATTGATCAGATGGTTTTTTTCTCGTTATAACATGTATGTTTTTGTAAATGAAAGCTAATACGATTCTTTTCGTTACTGATGTTTAACTAGTTTTTTCTTTGAGTTTAATGGCTGATTCCAAAATGAACAGTTGAATAGAAAGAAATATTTGGTAAACATGATTAGAATGTTTATGTGATAATGAAGAAATATCCAGGGAGAATGAGAGAATTAAGAATCTAACTTCTGTATTTTAAATGAGCAAATGGAAATGGGACTTTTATAATGTCACTGGCGTAGTCTGTTGCTCTGAAAGTACTTGTATATCTTTGATTTTGCATACATGTTGGATTTGGCTGTGGATATATGTAATACAAGAAAATATCTTTTGGATGTGTTTTCCTGACAGTACCTTCATTATGTGTCTATGTGATAATTTTGATGGTCTTGAAGACTCACTGGGGCTTGTGGAGTTTTTAATTAATTAAATAGATCTTATGAGACACAGTGAATAAACTAAAACTGAACACAGGAAAACTGTATCCATAAAATCTGCTTCAAAGTTTGTATTGTTTTTGAGGAATGAATGCTGTAAAATAATGCCAGAGTCAGTGCTTAAAGATGGTAAGTTTAGATTTAACAATAATCGTAGTCTTTGAAGTATAAAGTATTATACCTTTACTGAGATTTAATGTTTTGCTTTAAATAGCTTGTGATAGCCTTTAAAATTCTTTTGAGGTTGGTACTTAATGAGTACCAAATAATAATAATTTTAAAGTCTTTATACTCTATCTGCAGTTATGCAGTGTATACATGTGAACCATTAGCACACCTTGTTCATTCATGTCCTTACTGTTGAAGACACCCTTGATCCATCCTTTGCTATATTAAAGGCTTTTCTGGTAATCAGAAAAACAAAACATGCTTCCTTGTTTCCAGCAACTTCTTTTTGATGCTGTAATTTCTCTCTTAAAGGATAGTGGAATTGGCTTTTGAGGTACTGTAAGGCACAGAGTTCAGTCCTTTAATTTAGTAGCAAGGCTGGATTTAAAAGATGTCTCTTCCAACCCCAATCAGCTGTACAGTACAGCTTTTGTTTCTTTTAGTCTTGTGTATTTTGTTTGTGACATCTCCATTTAGGGCAATAATTTTGTTCAAATACTAATTTTGTTTTGCTAATGCAGACATGCACCTTTTTACTGCTCTGACTAGCTATAAAAATTTACCAGAATTTCAAGTAACCTTTTTTCTCTCAGTGTAAATGTGTCCTCTTTTTCCACCAAAGTATTTTATCTATTTATGAAAGAAAATAGACAGCATACAGAAGCTTTTAGTAGAAGAAATTCGCAGAAGCCCCCAAATCATAACCCACTTACCTTTTTGGACAAATTTTTTTTCTGAGATCAGTTGTTAGTGTTTACTTGAAGTTGGGGTTGTGTTCAGCTCTTAAATCTTTACCAAGGAATTTGAAACTGTGTTAGTTCCCAAGAAGACCTTTGAACTGGGTTTGTCAGTGCAGTTTTCTTCACTGAGCACCAGCATGTTTGAGCCCTTCTGGCTCCCTGTTTTACCTGCTAATGGCAACCAAATGGTTCTGTGTGGCAGATTTAGAGGATTGATTTAATGGCTGTTTCTGCTGCTTCTGGGATTGTGTGAAGGGGGAAGGAGGAGAGGGAAGGGGAGAGGATGGGGTTACTTCCCCAGACAGTAAAGCAGGCTGCACTGAGAAGCCAGTTCCCCAAACCCTGAACCACCCTGGTGGCTCCTGAGATTGGATGCACTGTAGTATCAAAAGCAATGGTACTGGATTTATAAAAGCTATAAAAGAAGAGCAATGCTTGCTTTGTTTTAATAAACACAGATCTTTGTGGTTTGGAGGTTTATGGCCACTGGCAACTTCTACCTGGTCACCTCTGGTGGTTTTGGTAATCTGCAGCTGTTTAGTTACAGCCTCAGCAGTTTTCAGCTGGTTTCTTCTTGTCCCCCACCCACAACTAACATTTACCTACAAGATAAATGATGGATGATGGATGGCATTTAGTTTGGCATTGCTGCTTTTTCAGATAGGATCCCTTTCTCACGAGAAGATACAAGGCACAATTAAAATGTCGGTGTAAAAGTTCTCTGCTTTTCACATGACTGATTCCCACTGTACTACCTTCATTAAGCCAGTGATTCCCTGTTTAAAGTCCCTGCTTCTTTCCAGACTCGTTTCTGGCTTTTTTTTGTTTGTAGTACATTTTGATTTTTGGCCACTGTAATGAATACTGATTTCTCTCATCGTCTTTATATTTGGATCTTGTGGAACATAATGCGACTGAATTTCATATCCCTTCCCTTGTTCTCACTAATACCCACCATCAACAACAGGAGGATTCCTAGAGCCAAGTAAAAAAGTTAGACCTTCTTGCAGAAGTAAGGGAAGACTGGATGTTTAAAGTGTAAATTATTTAAAAAGTCCTGAATTCGCATTGAGGGCATTCCATGAGGAAAGTTTCTTATCCCTTTTATTTCAGATCTCCACCCCATACCTTGTGGAGTTCTGAAGAATGAATTTGGTCTAAACATCCTAAATATGTTTCTGTAATGCAGCTACGGGTTTGATGTGTTCCTGCACTGCAATTTCAGCAGCCACCTTAGTTTATCATGTGTCCAAAAATAAGATTGAAAACCCCCAATCCCTGTTGGTATCAACATATTTTTAGTTCAGATCTGTTGTGTTTTGAGGCAGTGACCTAGCTGGAAGTGATCATAGACTGCTTTCTTGCCTGCTTTCTGAAACATTTAATCCACAGGTAGAAAGACTCATCGGATGCTTAGTAAGGCTTGAATCATGTTGGGGAAAGTTAAAACTTTCCTACCTTCACATTCCAGGTGTTTGTTTTTTCTTGCCCACTTTCTTCTCATGGTGTCTCACAGCAGGTTACAATACAGGTCACTGTTTCTCACTTCTTGCTGCTTCACAAACCAGTATTATTATTTGCATGTAAAAATCATAATTTTTAATCTAATGGTCATAACTTTAATGTCCAGATGGGACAAAATGAATAAAATTATTTTAAAAGCAACCCAAGTTTAGAGCTTCTAACATGTCCAGAGTCGTGCATTCTTTGCTTAAAAGGGATATGTTTTTCAAGGTTTCTTCCTTTTGGATCTTTTTTTTTATTTTATTATTTTTGTTCTTGTAATATGCATTCATCTTTGCTGTGCTCTATAAAGCTGAATTTTATTGTTCCATTAAAACACACACTGTACTGAGAATTGAGAATGGATAGCCTCTGTTCATTTTCTAAGCCATACTAAAGTTTGTACTCTGCTTATATTGTTTTGTTTTCACAATTGTTTCAAGGAAATCTGTGGGGATTTTTTTGGAGTTTGCGTATGGCTGAACACTTTGCAAAAGTTTTTTCATCACTGACAGCTTATATTTCAGAACTGATATTAAAAAATCTATACAGAAGTCTGTTTTAAAATTATAGCATCCTTGTCTTCTAATCACAATTTTCAGAAATACCAAGTTAATGTTTTGATTTACTGAAAAAAAGAAAAATTGGTGAACTTTAAAGTTCATTGTTTTCTCCCTTGTAATAAATTTTATGATTAACAGTGTTTCCTACAAATAAGAGGCCAAGGCAGCTGCAGCTCCTGAAAATTCCCTTAGGTAAGAGGTGATGTAAGATACCAGGCAGCCTTTAGTGAAGTCTACAGAAGAGCAGAAGTTTTGAAGACATCAGTCTTGGAGATGTTTTTGGAATTAACTGTTTTAAAGCAAGTTTAATTGTTTGGGATTTTTTTTAATAGTAACTAACTTAGTCCTCTAGCATGAATAATTGTATGTTGCTGTCTGAAGACTGAAAATTGTGTTAATATATGTGGACATGTGATATGTTTGAGGTTTTTTGTGAATAGCAATGACTTCAGTTTGGCATTTCAAACAATAATAGTTCCATTTCTCTTCCTGCATGTTCCCTTCAGAGGTTTGATATTTGTCATTGAGTAGATAGACATTGTTTCCTTTACAGTAATAATGGTTACTTAAATGCTAAGAAAAAGGATCAAAATATTCATTTTTTTAAAGTTGATATGGAACATCAGATTAAGTAGAAATACAGATTTCCTGTAGGTATGTAGATGAAGCCTTTACTTATGCCTTATAAAACCACCACACACTTTCTGGTTGTCCAAGGGTAAAGGTGTGCAAATGCTGACTGAAATTATTTGGGTGTTTAAATTACATTCAGGTTCTTCTAAGGCACAGTTGTGAGGTTCTAGTAGCAGGTTACTGGTTTTGTTATTTTGGAAAAAATGAACTAATCGTATTTTACTGTTCAGGATATGAGTAATAACAAAAATCAAATTTTTTCAAACATTTTGCAGGTTCCAGCTTTGCAGTTGGGGACTCTGTATAAACCTCTAGACCCATCTGTTCACCGCTATATTCTTTCAATCACTCTGAGGTGTTGATTTTACAAGAATGAGTTGCTGTTCCTAAAGTCTACAAACTGAAAATATTTCATAACGGGCCTGTGAACTTACGTGGATTGGTTATATTGGTGCCTATGCATGCTGTATAATAAGGACCAATTCATGTTTTCATTCAAAAACAGCAGAGAAAACTATTTTCTTTAATGGTACACCAGATTTATTCAAATATTTCAGCAAGTCTGTATTACAGTTTGTCGGCAAACTGGGTACAACCAAAGTGTATTTAAAAATCATTTAATTAGGACAGATTCATTTTCACTCCATGCCACTACACAGCAAGGCTTGCTTGTTCATATTTCCTTAAATTTATCCTGGAACTTGTCCAAGTTCAGCTTTAATGAGTAGCCTATCCTGCTAGTTACATTAGGATTTATTTTCCCCTAGAGAAGAGTGTTTGAATTGGTAGTTTTTTAACCTGTTCAGTTAAATGAACATATGTTCAGAACTGCATCTTAACTCTTGAGTGTAAAGACTTGAAAAATAATTATTCCTGTTGTTGTTGCAGTTCTAAAATGCAGTTTAAGTAGTGGTTTTAGACCCAAGCTATATGCCACAACTTTTTTGATATGGTGAGGAGTTTTCATATGAAGTTGCTTAATGCAAATTTAGTGATATGGTATAGAACCACAGATCTGACTTGGTTTACTGAAAAAAATTGTTTGTACTTTTATTTTCACTTATTACTTGAATATATCTTTTGGGTCATAAAATTTGGTTAAATATAGCTCAATACCTTATTAATGATGTATCTTCCATATTAACAGGTGCACGTTGATGGCAAACTTACATTTTAAGGTCGTTTAAATGCATTATTTGTATTTCAAAACTATTATAATACATCCTGAATTATAATTGTACTTTCATCACTAGCTGGGTCTAGTTAAAATTTCCTTTAAGCACCATTTGCTCCACACATGGTACAATGCTTCCCCTGCCTTAATTCTTTTTTTCTATGAAAAACGATTTATTTTCAACTTCCCATTCCTCCAAACTTATCTGAAAAGGACCAGAAGACTTTATTCCTATGGGATTGTTAAAGTACAGTAAGTGTAGAATTTGCATATTGTTAAAAAACATTCATATGCTGTTACCGCTCCTAAGGGACAATTTTATGTGAAACTTTAAAGTTTTGAATGTAGCATAGGTCAGTACAGTAGCTGTAATATGTATTAGTCAAATAGACTTTTAAAGCAAAATCTTTTGCATTACTATATTGTATGCTGTGATTGTCACAGCTCTTCAGATTCCCTCTGAAATACATTAATTTGTTAATAAAAATGTGTTTAGATGGACTTTTTGCAGAGTCATGTTTATTCTAAAGTTTGCTGAAAAATGTTTTCTACTTTTTTTGTTCCTTCCCAGTTTTACACTAGGAAACCCATCTTTTGAAATATTGAAACATTTTGTTTTGAAATACTTAGTTTTAATCTTGCAAAATAGTATTCAGAAATAAGAAAGGGAAAATAGAGAAAATGTTGTGTGAAAGGATAACAAAAGGAAAAAATACCAGAAAGGAAAAATGTAACAGTGCACTTTTGTAATGAGATAAATAATAAAGGATTACAGTACATGGCTTAAAAAAAAAAAAAAAAAAAAAAAAAAAAAAAAGGAATACCAGGAAACAATCTGATGTCACTATGCATTACATTTCTTTCCAGCTAATGCCTGCAACAGCTTTCCTAACATGCACAGCTAGTTTTCCAACTTCAGTTCTGTGTAAAAGAAATGGGTTATGCTGTCTGTCTAATCTTAAGTTTTAAAATAAATTAATTATTATGTATACCATTTTGTTTCACAGAAATGGATTTTCCTAAGTACAGAATCACCTTTTATACTCCTTTACTCCTGCACACCTATTTTGCTTAAATTGATAGATTACTGATGTTGGATTTAAACTCTATGAAATTTTAGGAAAACAAGTTCAAATTCTTACTTGGGATGAACATCAGGAAAGGTTGCAGAATTGTAGTCTCCACTCTTGCTTTTCATGGTACCCAGGGCTTTTCTTTGAGTGGCTACAGGTATATGTGTACATTTGCACAGAGCATTTTTTTGTGTATCTGAAGCGGAGCTGAAATAGGACACATGTTTTATTTAATTGTATCCACAAGACAGTGATGTGTCCTCTCGTGCATTTGTGTGGTAGGAATGGTCAGAATATGTTCCAGGCTCTTTATTCCTTTTGGGTGTCTGAGTCAAAGTGCTTTTCTTTAGTGGTGTTTTTTTGTCTTTGTTTTTTTAAACCAGGCAGCATCTGTCTCTATTTGTTTGACTTAATACTGGTATTATTTTCAGCTTTTGTTTCATCTCACCTTAAAGTATTTCTAATTTTCAGACTAGGTAATTTTATGATGTTTAGAAAAAATGCTTTTTTTTAATGGATTTTTTACACCAGCTGATTTCAAATGTGTTTGGATGCATTCTTTTCTCTGATTTGTACTTTTTGTGAGATGAGCATTGTCAGGAAAGTTTTGCAGTGTGTTTAAACTTCAAACTGAAACAGGAAGAGCTTCAGGAGTTTTGTACGGATATTTCTTACCCTTTTGGTGACCTGCTGTACTGCAGCTGATAGACGTGAGCCTGGAATGTGGTCTGGTCGTGTATTCCAGAAAAATCTGTACGTGGCTGTCAGGAGATGAGGCAGGTGGGAGATGCACAGTTCCCCCAAACAAGTCATATGTAACTACATTGTTCTAGTTCACTGTTTGGTGTTCGCGACTCCTATTAAAACAAACAAAATCCCAACAAACCAACTGAACAAGGCTTAACACAAGATCTCTTCTTCAAAGGCCTCTAATGAGTTTTGATTTTTCTAGCAACAAAGGCTGTACCTATAAGTAGGTTCAGACTTCAAAGATGGATAGATTTATTCAAACAGTAAGCTGCTGTTTTTGTGGGGGTGTTGTGGGGCATGGTGTGTGTTCATATTAAAGAAATTTCTACTACCCCAGACACAAGGCTGAGTTCTCCCATTTAAACAGGAAATGTTTTTCCTTCATCCATGTTTTTTTCTGCAAATGGCATTTGAAGCTGGCAGCATAATTGTGTCATTAGCTTTAAATGAGTTGCAAATCAGAGGCAGTCTTGTTGCTGGTTTCCTCCTGCTTCTCAGCATTTTTGAGACAGGTAATCCTGATTCCAAACTTTATGAGGTTGGAAAACCTCATTCTAAAGAATACTGATTACTGTTATAGAAGGTTACAACATCTGTTTTTGTTTGTTCTTTGTCCTTCATCTGTATTTACATTGGTTTCCGAGAATCTTTGATGAGTATCTTCTTTTGTAAGAATCAGTTTTTATTTCTGTATTTTTATTTTTAGTGAGGAGCAATGGCTATTGTGGATGGGCTTTATCTGACATTTTGGTCTGTGGGTAGGCATCCACAGCTGAGAAGTGTTGTAATGTCCCTTTATAAGCAGTGGGCAGAAGCAGTGACCTGCAGAGACATTAAATTTCTAATCCTCAGATCTTGAATGAGTGGATCTCAGTTATGTCTACAAGTGCTGTTTTCTTTCGGTTTACCTTAAAAGGTTCTAGAACACAGTCTTAGGTGTGGATATTTGTTTATATGGTAGGTATCTAACACTGAGCTTAATTCCTCTTAGTCCAGAGAAAATGTTTTCCATTTAGCTGTTTCCTGGTATTGACAAAGAATTAAGGGAGGAACTCTGTTTGGGACTTAAAGTGAACGCTTGTATGTCCAAGTCTAAATTTAAAGTGATGACATTATGTTTAGCCGTACTGCTGTGTAAACAGAGTGGTTGAGAGATGTCTTCAGATGTTCAGAATTCTGATTTCTAGGCCATGCTTCATAAGTCACATCTGCAGCTTATGGGCCAAAAGTGTTAGCAGCAGAATATTTTATTACTCTGCTGCTTCATCTAGAGCATAGTGATCGTGGGACTGAGAAGTGATGAAGTATTTTTTTCTTCACAATTGTCTTGGTGAAGGCCCACTCTCCCAGTCAGATGCGGATTGCTCAAGAAGACTACTCCTTATTCTACTCCTGACTTTTGTGTCAGTTCATGCTGCTAAAGATTTTAGCATTTGAGCATCACGAATGGCCTGTTTCTGAATTCATGGAGCCTCCTGCAAGGGCTCTACTGCCAGTACTATCTCACATGTGTTAGGTCATACAGCTGCTAGCATTTTGTTTTGGGCCTAGATAGGAGCTGTGGTGTATTATGGCTGTTTCTTAGAGTTCCTTGGAAGGTTTTGATTTTGCTGATATGAAGAGTCATTGAGTGTCTGCGTGTCTTTACATTTTCAGTCCCTGTGCATTTTGGTAAAGAATGCTTTTTTTCCAGGGCTGGTGGATTTTGTGTGCAGCTTCAGCAGTTTTGCCTCATTTGAGGTTCTGATTCCCAGTAGAACATTAACCTACTATTTATTTTTGAGGGGCTTTCAGCATGTCCCTAAAATTTTCTAATGAAGGAGATTCTCCAGAATGAGAATGAGCTAATATGTGCATCAGTGATTATATTTCATGGAATCACAGAATCATAGAATGGTTGGTGTTTGGTGCAACCTTAAAGATTATCTAGTTCCAACCCTCCTGCCATGTGGGATATTAGAGAAAATAATGCTGTATAGCAGAAAAAGTATATTTCAGTGATGGAGTGGGGGGTGATTAGGGCAAGAATGATAATGTTGAAAACATGCTACAGGAAAAGGCTCCAAACTGAGAGGGCTAAAGTACTATTACAGTTTTTGTTGAATGCAGCAAATCAGTCTGTTGCTTTATTTCAGGTAATAGTGTGTATATTAGGAAGGAAAAGTAAGTTACTGACTTTGCTATAGTTTTTGTAAAGCAAAGTTCTTGTTGATGGTGGATTATATTGTCACAGAGGAATTTATTTCCCAGACAAATGTCCTTTACTTTGCCCTACTGAATGCCTGTCTCCTCCTGTTGTTCCTCCCCAATTAAAAGGTAAAAGCCATTGAAAAATAGTAGAATCACTTAATGAGCTTTGTCAGCAAAATATGGAATGTGGACTTGTTTGTATTTTGATGTATGGATGTTGTATGTTTTTTGGGTCACTAGCTATATGTAATTTAGTGATGCACTGTAAGCTTTGTAAATAAAAAAATTTGGAACTTTCAATTTTTGAACAGATGTTTTTTGTGTTTTTAGTATCTGCACAATTTTGAGTAGCTCTTATTTTGGTGGGAGCACATGGAATTGCTTTTATTAAATATTTTAAAACCAAGTGATAATTAGATAAAAATATATGATTTTTTTTCTGTCATGTTCTGGAGGGGATATAAAGTTAAATCATGTAAAAATTCCTGTTTGGGTTTCATTTCAGTGTAAGTAGAATCAGCTCTTACAAGAAGAAATCTAATAGGCACACAGTTCCAACCTTACGAACCAACTGCTTGTACTCTAATATTCTGTGACTAAGTTTTAAAATTGTTAGTTTTATGTGCCAAAGTAATGATTTTCCTTTTTTTTCTTTTATTATTTTAAACAGGACCAAGCGAGCTCATGTCCCACTAACAGAATGCATTTTTGAGCTCCCTAATTTGACAGTTCAAGCAACTAGAGCTCAAACTCTTCTGCTTCAAACTATTTATCAGAGCTGGTGTCATCCTGTTGGAAATGTCAGTTCAGTGGTGGTAAATGAAGCTTTACTGAATGAGGTTTTCCAAACTTCAGGTAAATATGTGATGCTTTCAGTTAAGTATTTATTGTGGTACAGAGCACTGCTAGTGAGTGTGCATACAACTATATCCTTTAAATCCAGGTTCTTACTTATAGTAGCTAACAGACAGAATGCTTTTTTGTGTGTGTATATGGGTATTTATAGCTCATATTTAAAATCCAGGATGTAAGCTAAGCCACCCAGTTTCACTCCTTGGCACCAATTTCTGGATGCATTCAATTTTCCCATACAGGATAATTTTTCCACGCTTCCCTCATCTGAAACATTCACTTTTGCTACCTTATATGGTACAATGTTATTACTTCAGGATCATTCAGAGGTGAAACTGGATTATTAAGGGCTTTATTAATCAATGGCATACATTGAATTCTTTAGAAGGGCTGCAGATGTTTCTCATTATTTCATAAATAAATGTTACTTAACTGTTGTGAAATTGCTGAAGATATGCAAGTGTTGGTGATGATTATATAAATAATGAAACTTGTTATTTGTCATCCTTTTGTGAAACACCCATAGATTTTGGGAATAAATTAGGTATTTTGACCAGTTTACAGAGGAAACCAGAGTTTTCAAGTGCATAAAGGTCATCCAGAAAATGATATTTTTGTTTAGATTTCTATGCAGGCCAGAATAATTTAGAGCTGTTATTGTTTATTTGTTGTGAATAAACCTATAACAAGAATAACAGATTTTTTGGAATATCCAGCACTGCCAGTTTTGGAGAATGTGTTAGGAAAATAATTTAGGTGTAGAAAATAATGATTTGAAACAGGATTAGACAACTGGAAGTCTTTCAGCCCTGCTTTTCTCTATCCTTTCCATTCTTCTTTTTCACTCCTCCTGTTTATTGAAGTTAAGACTGTGTTGATCTAATGCTGCAAAAGAACTGTTGTATTTTTGTGCAGCCCTTGGAATAACTGTTGAAAGTGCTTTGGTTTTCCTTCTTTCATAAAAGTCACTTCTGTCTTTATTCCTTCATTCTGTGAGTCACCTAAGAATGGAATTGTGACTTTTTTTTTTCAAGTCCTGGTACTTGTGAAGGTAGCAGGTTTACAATCCACACCACGGAGAAATCTGAAAATATGGTTGTTTGATCGCTTCGGATGCTCTCAGAGTTTGCACAGTTTCAAACTAACCTGTTCTATTATTTAACATGTTTCGGTCCGTCAGTTCAATGATCTGTGAAACAACTCTGCTAACAGTATCTTTGCAGAATAGAAATCTGGAGCACACATTTTAAGTACTTCAAATAAAGTAAATGAACAATATAATGCACTTGTTTTGATCTTCTCTTGTTCATGGCTTAATGCTTCACCTGGTAAATTTTACACTTCTGTAGTTGTGCTTGGCATTAACTAGACTGAAGGCAGCTTTGTGTTCGAGGCTGTGGAATGATTGCTGTCAATCCTTTTGTCCAAACTTTTGGCTTGGTTGGTTCTAAAAGCCTACTACCTTTTGTTGGAGTACTGTTGTGTAAAATTTAGTATCATGCCTTGTTGAAAGTCATCCTTGTAATTAGGGTCAGCTTCCACGTACTTTAACAGTAACATGTATGTGTGTAAGCCTCTAAAGAAATGCTTGACTGTATTTGCACAGAGAAGTTTAAATTTCAGCTTTTCTTTTGTCATTTTTCTTTCTTTTTTCCTTTTTTCCTTTTTTTCTTTTTTTTTTAATGAAGTAACTATAAGGATAATGCAGTCAATAAGGAACTTGTCAGTAAACAAGGCACATTTGTTACTCACTTTTACTTACATTCAACTTAGTTTCTCCAACATAAAACAGGAGCTGATGAATGTTTCTTGGGAGTCCTTGTTTTGAGTTCCTGCCTGCCACTGCATGCCCTGGTGCCCGTTTGGGCTTGTACAGAGTGGCTTTACACAACTCATGTGCTGGGCCTGGCAGTAGCCTGGCAAGGTATTTGGGCTCCCCCTCCTGCCACTGTGTCTCTGAGAATCTTTGTGGGTGAACAGATGAGCTTTTCTTGTGTAACCTAAACTCTCAAGGAAAAAACTGCCTTTTTCTGATGGTGTTGTTTTCCAGCTGAGCACGACTTTGTTTTGACTATGCACAGAAGTAATACTTGAAGAAAATAGCTTTTCATACCCATGGTGTTTTGGATTAATATTTCATTGATTAATTTACTACAAATAAGGAAAGTATAAACACTTTTTAAAAAATTGCTATTTACTTTCCTTCCATTTTCTGATTCTGTGTATATTAAATTGTCATGTTCTTGCAGGAAAAATCAACAATATGCTCAAAGATTCCCTTTCCTTCACTATATCTTTTTTTCAGGGAATCTTTTTCTTGAAATTAATTGCTTACATTCTGCTGTTTCAAAGAATCATAAACTATGTGTTTCATGAATACAGCGGCCCAAATTTTCTTCTATGTTTACATTTTCCAACTTCTAAAAGCCATATTTCTAACTAATTTAAAATATAGCAGGACAAACAGCTATGTCTCTATCCAGATTTTTTCCCTTGTTAAAAATAAATTAAAAAGCCGTCCCTATACACGACATTATTCTGAAAAAAAAAAAGAAAGGGCTTATGTAATTTGTCTTCTATTTATACTGGTTTGCTGTTATCCTGAGGTTTCCAGCAAATCTGACTGCTACAGCAGGATCACAGGATTTTATACATTCTTGATACTCAATGCAATGTCATGCTTGTTTTGTAATCTGTGAATGGAATGTGTCTTCCTATAGAAATGATCTAGTTATTAGCTACCTGCCCAGATCTGTTCTACTGATTTTGAAATATACTGTGACTTGAAACTTTTCTTTAGGTAGCTTCTCATACATAGCTAGTCTCAAATGTGTTTGCCATTTGTTTACAAAGCCTACAGCTTTCTCAACTGCCTGTGTCTGTATTGCCAGTTCTTGTGCGTGATTGAAGAATGTTACTGGACTGAAACAGTTGTTGCTGAGCTCTTTATGTCTTTGTTGGGGCTTTGTGCCAGGTGCTGTTGAGAGTGTTGGGCTTCCTTAACACGTCAGTTCAGTATTACTTGAACTCAAAAGTGATACTGTAAACTTTTGTAATCTCTCAGTCAAGATCTTTTTTAGCAGCAATTATGCTAAAAGCATAGCTGTATGCTTTTTCCAACACAGCCATCTCTTCCAGTTTTAAAACTTAATCACTGAAACTTATAATATGGGTTTACAATGTGGGCTGAGATGTTCTGTAGGAGAGGAACAGATAAATTAGGGGAAAAAAGAAATAAAAAATGGAAAGGAAGAAAAGCAGGAGAAAGAGGATCACCTAGTAAAAGGGGAAGAGAGCTACAGAGGAGTATAAAACAAGAAGCAGGTAGAAAGAGTTAAAGTAAAAAAGCAGTAAAAGTTAAGAAAACCAAAAATTAATAGGAAGATAAGTACAAATACATGAGTTGCAGCAGTGGGGGAAACCTCAGAGAGGAGCACATGACTTTTGGCACTTCCACCTGCTGTGGAGAGCCTCACAAGGTACAAAGAGCTCTTTGGGGACCTGTTTGCTAGGTAATGGCTGAAAGACCTTCTGTGGATCTAGTTTAAAAAGGGAGCTCTGCACTGTGTGTTTCCACAAACATATGAACTGAGTTTATTGCTAGTATCTGGGGTTCTGTCCTAAATTTTCACCTGGAGCAGAAATGTTATCCTGCTCCAAAACTTCTTTCAAAGGTAATTGAGGCTGAAGTTGGTCTAGGGATTCAGAACAACCTCTCCAAGCTCTATCCTCTACAATTCTTCTTGGTAATAGATTAATGGAATACCAGAAAGAGACGATTGCTTGAAGATTAACACTTATCTGTCCCCCATCTACTTTCCTCCCCTTGCTCTTCAGAAACCTTTTCCTACCAGGAGAAAGACACTTTACTCAAATATTTCCCAGTTTGTTATTAGATTGCTGTCTTCATTAGATCATCTGAGAGTTTATCTTTTAATTAACTTGCCTAAAGGCAAGCTGTCTGAAAAAAAAAGATAAAATTTGAAGTCTCAAAAGCAAGTTTGTTTGTTTGGTTTCTGACAGAATTTAAAAATGAAGTGCCTGTACTACCAAAAATTTGTATTTGTCGTACATATTAGTAAGGCCTCTTATCTTAAAACTTCCAGTAAAAGATGCGTGCAGCACTGTGATTGATTGAGCTCAGAACTTGTGGAGGACAGACAAAATGAGTATGTCAAGAAATACGCATGATTTTTACACTAGGAATTTTTTGTAAACATGTTTAAATATTATGTCTGTCTTAGCTTGAGATGATTTAATTCTGCTAAGAGCGGGCTTTAAATTATAAATTATATGGAATTTAATGGAATTTCTGAAAGCACTTAACTCTCTTCATTGCAATTACACCTTTTGTAATCCATATATTTAAATGTATAGTTGGAAAAAGTTCTTTTTAGGATTCTTAGAAGTCAAGATAGTTTAATTGCTTATATTATCTCTTTTTTTTTAAACTTACTACTTGAATGAGCAGCCTTTATCATTTAAGTACAAGATTGATGTATACTGCCTGTAACAGTTGTGCAAGAACAAAAAGAATAGAAAACTTAAAATAGATGGGAATACAAGTGACAAAATGCAGCATAACAAACAGAAAGTAAAACAGCTGCAAACAGCTTTTTGCTCTTTTTCATGGGTCAAGAAAAAGCGTTTAATGCATTACATCTAAAATAAAAAAATAGCACAAAAGCAGTCTTCAATCCACATGTAACTCTTTGGAAATTTATGTTTTGGTTTAATTTTATAATCCTTTTGGTAAACAAGCACAACAGCATGTTGCATGTCAGTTAAATAATGTGAGTTCTTATGCTTGTGAAACATCCCGATTTTGCATTTCAATCACTCTGAATGTGGAAACAAATAAGAATTTGAAATATGTCATGCTTTCTACATTATTGCATGTATAGATGTTAATATTATTACAATTATTATTATACAATTTAAAAAAAAATATAAGTGTACAAAATACCAAAATATTAGGAAAAGGGCATTACTTAAGATCTTTCAAAGGCTGAGCATGATTAATCCTATAGAGTAATTTTACTGTGTATTTTTTCCATTATTTGTTGGTAAGTACCTGAAACACAGTTTCTAACCATTTCAGCCTGCCAAGAAAATACATACACAGTCACACATGGCTTTAGTTTACTCTGGAAAACTGGAACTTGCTACCACTTTTTCCTTGTCCTGTTCAGGTAGTTCATTATTTTGTTGACAGTTCGGTTCCATTAATCTGGTATTTTTGGGAAAATTGCTTGCAGACCTTACATTTCTCTACTGAAGGTGATCAAATAAGCATTGAATCCCTCATGTAAATGATGTCTTAAAGTTAAAATAAAATCTATTTTCCAGAAAGTAACTGTAAAACTATTTTATGCAAGATTTCATGTGGGATACCTTAATGGTTGAATAATAAATTTTACCTCATAAAAATGAAATTCAATAATACAGTAGCTTTCTCAGCGCAGTAGCATCTGGTTGAATCTCATGAGAGCCAATATTTTCCAACTCATTAGGATCATGTCGTTCTGTATGTCGTCAACATTGACTTAGCCAAGCTACCTTTACTTACATAACCGCCAAACTATTAAATAGGTCTCTTGTGGAGTGAAGTCAAATATTCCTCTTATTTTGCTTTTGCCTTGGAAGAAGAGAAGAAAATGTACATACTGTAACATTTAAACATCTGGTCTAAACCACATCAGGGTAACAGTGAGGAAAGTAACAGGATTCAGTATTCTTCCCAGGTGTACATATAAAAAAGGGTTGTGGAGCTGCTGCATAGTTCTTTTAACCACTTAGGAAAAAGACTAAAATAAGTGACTTGCCTTTCTAATCCCCCTGGTTTTAAAACTACTTTTTTCCTCTTGCCTGCTCCCTTGCCACCAAACTCTGAAACACAAAAGCAAGCAAAAGCCCAACATTTCAAAGTTTAGCAGTAATGCAGGTTGTTCAGCTCTAATCACTTCCTTGCAACACACTAGCATTTAATCTCTGTTCCATATAAAATGGCCAATTTTGCATTCATTTTGAAGGGCATGAATTGAAATTTCTGTCTAAAATCGAGTGTATTCTCTTAATTGCTTGGGAGTGGCAGGACAGAGCTATATGAAGCTTGCATGGTATAAACAGTTTACTGTCTTGTGTGGGTGATTACCTACACGTGTCCTCATCCTTTATATAGGCCCAGAATGCAGTGTGCAGATAGTATTATTTTTATATGTTGTGCATTTCTGTGAAACTCTGGTAGATTATCAACTCTAATTTCAGATGGTAAAACAGCATGGATAAGCAACCTAAGCACAAATTCTTCTATAGCTTAATTTTTTAAGCTTAATATAGTCATGTATTAGGTTTCCTCTTACAGTAAATACTTTCGTTGATATTCTTAAGTCATTGGCTGACTTGCACTGAAAGGAGATAGGTGGGACATTTTATCATTTCAATACATAATCAGTGAGATTTATCTTGCTGAGTATCTGAATAAATCCTCTGCCAGAAGCAATGGCTGGGTTGTGGCCTGAAATGAGGAACTGTCATGGAAAGTATGCATTGAAACCAGTAATTATGATTGCCTTTTTATTTTTTTCTGGTCTAATTAATATACACTAATAAGCTTTGAAATTGAAACACGCAGTATTCTGATGAAAGAATGGTGGTAGGCATGCTTAAAGCATTCATACGAGTATAACTTTGATATGTAATGTTGTGCTAAAGAATCTAATGTACTTAAAAATCCACATGAGACTTTTTAAATGTCTGTTGTGCTGAAAGTGAATGCATACGTAGTGTCAACAGCACAGTGAAGGAGAAAAAGAAAAGATAAAAAAAATCAGTAGGTAGTGAAAGGAATACATGCATGCATGAAATCTATAGCTGCGCATAAATGTATATAAGTTTCTTAAGCTGAATTGTTTCAGAATTGCAGGAGAGCTCAGTTCAGTGTGTATGTTGAAATTAACAGCAAACTGTTGAGTATGTTGGTGGGCTACCAAAAAACCAAAACACCTAAGCTTACATCTATAAATAGTGCCCTTACTACAGAGTCTGTAGTTTATTTGCACAAATAGCAATGGAAGCTGACTGAGAGCACCTGTTTTGTTTGTTCAGCTGCTAGTTTGGTGTTATTTCTTGTTCTTGTGCTTGGATAGCAGGGAAGTAGGCTGCCTTTATGCCTCGTTCCAGCTGCCAGGTACTGCATCAGGTGAAAAACTCTACGGGGAGGTTGAGATGGTGACTTCTTTTCTAAGAACAAAAGAGCATGTTGAGCCTAAACTACTGGAATTCACTGTTATGACAAGAGGACTAGGAAGAACGTAAGTCTTGAATGTGCTGCATAATCCCAGTTCCTAACTGAGAATTTTCTGAGAAGTGTTCGGAGCACACACAAAGGAAAACTTCAGAGATAACAGAAGGAAAGGTTATTTTTTTTTTGTGAAGGCCTAGAGAACTTGTAGTCAAATTTAGAGTGAACCTGGGAACCATCAGTGGTTGCTGATATAAGAATAAATCACGCATGAAGCTGCCATAACGTTTTTTTGACATCTGTGTTTTTTAAGAAAAAGGTTCATGCAGAGGTTCTGCAGTAGAAGTATTGATGCCAGTCACTGCCATTTCCTCAACACTGCTCTTCAGAAGAGCAGAAGGAAGCTATTTCTTTGTACCTGGCAAAAAATAATAGTGTTGGAAGGGTGTACAGGAAGTCTCTGCAGTTCAATATTCTGCTAAAATCAGAGTCAATTATGGGATCAGACCAAGTTCTTTAGGGCTATACCCAGTCAGACCTTGAAAATCTCCAAGGGTAAGAACACCCCATCTCTCTGTGCAACCTGTGCCACTGCTTGACTGTTCTCATGGTGAGAAAGCTTTTCTTCCATTCCAGGCAGAGCCTTTCGTATTTCCGTGTATGACCATTGTCTTTCATCCTACTGCTGTTCACGTCTGTTTAGAGCCTTCATCACAACCTTCCCATACATACAGGAAAGCTGCCAGTATGTCAGGTGTGTACTGCTGGTTTTGACCTCATTAAACATTGAAACAAAACTACAACTGAGAAATCCTAACTAGTCTTAAGACTCAGCAATGGTGACTCTGAAATTCTTTTCCTGTTCTAATTCTTATGCCAACTAGATTTAACCTGAGTGTTGATGTATCAGTACATACAAATTTGATCACGCTATTATCTGATTAGTAAGTACACTGATGTATGACATGAATTAATTCCAGCTTAGAATATGACTCTGTGCTGGTTTGGCATTTGTGGAAATTCCAGAAGTCAGTATCTCTCCTTTTGCCCTTCAGATTAAAGAGTTTTGTAGGATACTAGTTTTTGTAGTGAGATATTCGGAGAGGAAATGAAAATGCATACAGGTGCTACAGCACAAAGAAATGATCTGTAGTTTATGGTCATTATGGTATAATGTTTTCTGTTTATGGTTTCATTGGATATTTTTTATTATGTTTACTTATTTTTATTTATTGAAACAACTTGAATCACTTTAAAAGAATTTGGAATGCCTTATAATGCATATCTTCCTCCTTTTTATTCAGAATGAGACATTTCACAGTTTGGAAAGGAACAGACTAATTGGAGGTTGTGATCTTGATGAGGCAAGAAATGTCAGCAAGGAAATTTTTAATGAAATAGATTATCAAGGAATGTGAATGAAATGAGAAAAGAGTAAAGATAAAATAGAAATATTCCTGTGAGGAGCTTACTGTAGTAAAAATATGTTTATTGTAGTAGTAATCTTTAGGGAAAAAGTCCCAAGGCATAATCAAAAGTAGATAGGTTTAAGAATAAGCAACTATTATGTTAGAAGCATGTTTTCTGTCTGCAAATATGTAATACTGACGGCTGACCTTGAGTAGTAAGTTTACGTAATATATATAGTCTTGATCAAATCAAAGTTGTACTGAGTTGAAGTCATGGGACAGATTCCAAGTATTGGACTGCTGCTTAAAACTTATTAGTGTCTACAATGCTTAGAGTTAAAAATACTAGTATTCTCTAAAGTTACTTTTATGGAATGAACTCTAGTGAATGGTATGGAAAACTACTTTCTGTTTGTTGAGAGCATTTTGGTTCTTGTGGCAAAGTAATATGATAAATACCAATGGTATTCTTGCCATAGAGATACCAGAGCATTATGTACTGCAATAGTAATCTTTAGTCTGATGTCCCATGTGATTTCTTGTTATATTAAAACAGGCTTTTAAAAAAGATACATACCTTGTAATTATTTTAAACGTAGCGATTATAGATCCAAATCCCATTTTTTAATTTCATGGATATTCAAGAAAAACACATTCTTCTCCAGGAATATATCATGTGGGAGAGTTGTTAAGCTGTTAAAAATGCAGACTGTATGAGGAGTAATTATTGTGTTTCTTACAGTCAAGAATAATGTTTTTCCTACGTGTCTAGTCCACCTCATAGTCATAGAATATAATTAATACAAGGTATATGTAATATGGTAATGGTAAGGACAGAAAGTGTATTTTTACTGGAAAATACTGAGCTTCAATTATAGCAGCTCTTTGCCCATTAATTTTCCAGTTAGTATTATGTCTCTAAAGGCAGGCAGTTCTTTTGGAGAAAAATTCTACCAAAGGTAGAAATACATAGTAACATAAAAAGGTAGTCATGATAAGACAGACAAAGTCAGTGAAACATTAGGTTCTCAGGAAACTATAGTAAGCAAGAAAACTCTTAGATTAACATTTTATAGTTTTGATTTTGCTATTGGAAGGTAATTATTAAGGAGTTAATATAGAAAGGGATGTGTTCTGTTACAGTGTTATTTTATGGTATCCAGTGAATGTCACTTCTGTTTGTGTGAAGCATAATAGGAAAATTAAAAATTACACAAGCAGATGTAGCTGCTTTGATTTTGCTTTGCAGTGTTGTACTGCTGTAGGCAAGTATTCCTTACTGTGTAGTGTTATAAAGGTACACATCACACTATGTGAAACATTAATCAAAATCTTGGATTCTAAGGAGATGTCGGAGGTCTATGTATAACTACAGCTTCTGGATTTTGGGATCTTTGTCTTATACAAAATAAGAGCTCTTATACCTGCTCAGCATTCTCCAGAACATATTTTGTAACGGGGCTGCTGGCTATTCAAGGAAAGTAATCAGAACTATTTCCAGAAACATGTTTGTTTTAGTTGGAGATCATCTGAATATGCCAAGTCCTTAGTCTGAGCTTAGTTTCTTTCTTTTATGACTATATCAAGTTCAAACCAAATGTGTTTTGCCTTTTTTTTTTTGCTTTGTTTTGAGTCTTGCATGCTGAATATATCCAGATATTACACTGTCTTTTGGTGATTTCTCCCAGTTTTACGCTGTGGCTTTGTTGCTGCATCTTGCTTATGCTCTTTTCCTACTTTTACTGTATTTTTGTCAAATTCTGTGCTAGTCAACCCTTTTCTTTATTGAACTTCTTGGTTCCAGTCTTTATCCATTATCCTTTTGATTTGCCTCTTTTTTCTTCTTCAATACACAACAGGGGACCTGATCAGTTAGATATGGATGAGTAGAATTGTCTCTTGCGTGGTAGTTTCAAATGTTTTTCTCATTAAAGATGCTTTCTCTGAACTGGGGTTTATGGTAACCATTTTCCCCTCCCCCATCAGTTATTGCAGGGCAGGGGAGTGACTAGAAAATACAGAAATTAAGAAGAAATGCAAGTCTTGGGTGATGTTATAGAAATGTTTTAAATTTTAACTGCTGGAAAGGGTGTTTTGAACTATTCCAGTAATTATTTAAGTCTTCCAATTTGAAGACATGGTCTTGTTTTTTCTCAACCTGCTGTTGGAAGAAGAAAAGCTCTAAGGGGTCTGATCTTGTTGAGAAGTTGCATTTAGTTCTTCACATGAATTGTCCTCATAGTGGAATTACATTGTAGTCTGTTTCTGTTTTCTGAGCTAAGTGGATACTGGATGATTTACAGCGAAATGCAAGAATTCCAACATCATAGAAGCCAGCTATTTACAGCTCTGATGAGACTGAGTTCCCTTCATATGATTGCTTGTGACATACCACAGCTGGGTATAGCACTTCTGTTATGTCAGCTGCTTTATTCTTTCGTTAGTTATCATTTTTCATTCTCCTGTATGTAAACTCAGATTTGCGATGTAGCCAAATACCAGGTATTTTAGTAATTGGAATTACTGGAAAAAGTTTTCAAAGTAATTAATGATTAAAAATACTAATAAATTAATCACTTGCTTTACTACAATCCAAGAAGACCAAGAAGAGTTTTCAATCTGACTGATAGCTTTCCTAACTACTTTAGGAAGTCAAGAAGTCCATAAGGTTTCCATTTTCGTCTATCTCTCAGAATATTTTCCTTACCTTTTTGCTGTCTTTTCAAAGAAAACATTTAGGAAAAATCCATTTTTTCTATCTCAGTATCAGCCTATTTAGTGTGAACTCAGTGGCTTGTACTCAGAAGTTATGTGGTGTCTTTTGCTTTCAGTTTGGATAGCAAAAAATGCGTTCTCCAAATGCAATTGTGCCTGTTTGATAGATGAGTCCATTCAGATTTCTTACTTCGTGTTTTCTGATACTTTGGCTTTCAATGGACTATACTAAATTCTGTTCCTCTCCTTGAACGATTGTGTCATCTCAGAAACTCAGACCTCAATTAAATTTTGAGGTGCAGAATTACTCCTTTTTCAGTACCTTTGGATTTGTGAAGAGTAAACCAGTCATCCATCTACAGTGAGTTCAGCAAAAGAAGTAAAATAAGAACTTGGTTTAATTGTTAGCTTGATAGAAAGGAAATTTTCAAACTTCTGCACTTCCAAAGGATGACTAGATTTGGAGAGTAAAATAGGTGTTTTGCCAGAGGGTCTTTGGATATCACAAGAGTCTGTTGTGATTTGTGATCAGACATGAGTCCATTTTTACCCTGTAGAACAGAGAAGAGTGACAGCCCTGCCTTCCAGAAGGGCACTTCCCTTGCATCAAAAATGTACAAAAGCAAAACAGTTTCTTTTGTTATGTTCTGTTACAGGCAAAAGGAATTGGGAAGAGGGAGGATGATTTATTTTATTTATGTATTTATTTTTTAAACTAGTTGTACTGTTGTTCATGCTTCCCAGTATTTAAATGCAATTTTTTATGAGTGCTTGACAGTGAATATTGCTGTTTTAAGTAGTTATGACTGTGCTTGGTATGCTCTGTCAGTAAACATCTGACTGGCAGGTTTAGAATTGTAGTGTATAGAATGTAAAACACCTGTTAGATATCTGTTATACTTAATCTTTCTCCAGATTCTTTTAGAGTCCCTCTCGGCTTTTGAAGAGAAAGTTTCTGTATGTATTCAAGAGCTTTTCCAATGCTGTGGAATTGTGTTATAACAAAGATAACGTCCAGTTCAGAGGGGTGAACTGCGCTATTCTGGGCATGGTCTTAGGAAATTGTATCTAAAAATACACTGTTTGTGCCAACAAACCAGATCACTTCAGAGACATTAGGAGTCCATAGATATTTATGTCTACTCATTTTAGACTGAGCGTAAGCTTTAAAGCAAAGCTTTGAGGCACTGACATAACAGCATTTGCAGTTCTGTTGAAAGCTCGTATGATTGTGTCTTGCTATAGCTCTCATAGCTCCTGGTTTCATCAGTTAACTCTGTATTCCGCTCACTGGGCTTAGATGAGGTGGTTGTGATCACCAAAGTGCTAAGCACTTGATCTTCTGTCTTTCAAGAGAGCTTTTTATAAAACTTGCTTTGATGTGTACTTTGTGTCCAGGCTACTTTCCCAGTGGGATCGCTTTTATGCCGCTGTCTATTCGTATGTTGCAGTATCCCATATGTTATCAATGAAACACAGCTTGCCAGCAGATTTTGAGCTTATCACCAAGGTAGTACCTCTACCATATTCAGCAATAAGAACAGCTACTTCTTTAGTTCGTAAAATTTGCCTTCTGTAAATTGCACAAAGTCTTGAAAAATTCTTTTCACAGGTACAGAATATTTCCTAAATGCAAGGCAAAAACTATCTGAAAAAGGGAATAATACTGGACCATACTATTGTCATGACCTCAGTCTTCGCATCTCATGCCCTCCCACTTCCTTTGCTGCCTTCATTTGAATGATTTGCTGAGTTTGAATGTAAGCCTTTAGGCAAGTTTCTTTCTAACAATGTCAGTAGAAAGCTGTTTGAACTTAAAAACTGGATGGGAAAATGATCAACAGAAAAGAGCTGGTGATTTTTACAGCATTGCAGTAAGTGCTAAGAAGTCCACATGCACAGTTGTGAGATGAAATAAAAAAATGTGGTACAGAGCATTCACTGAAAACATATTTTTTTCAATATTTGTCTATTAAGCGTTCAATCTATCAGGCATTCAGTCAGATGCTGCATTTGCTATGGTAGCACGAGAAAATTGAGCTGCTGCAAAAGAAGTTGCAGACTTTTTAACAGAATACCTTGGAGCATGTATGCAAATAAAATGGATGATTTTCTAGAGAACTGAGTTTGTATATTTCCCTCTGTCTTACATTCTGAACCTGGTCTGACTTATGAAGGCTGTCATTTAGGTTTCTCTAATATGTCCAGTCTTTTCTGGAGCCCACTGACCTGTGCACATGCTTCCAGGGTGAACATGAGACTGTTTTATTGTACCAGGTGGCTTTGTTCTTAGGCTTTCAAAAAGCCATGAGTATCTGTAGGTTAATTAGATGGGTATTGTTAGATTTTTCTTCAATTTTTCCTTTGAAATTCTTGTTTGCTGTTATGCAATAAGATTTATCTGTCTGTGGAATAAAAACTCCTCTGGATGTATGTGTCACATTCCTTAACCTTCTTTGCAGTTTGAAAGACTACTTTTACTCTGTCATTTGTATATAATGACACGTTGAATATAATTGAACATATTCTTATGTTTATTTCCTAGGTATTTATAATACTTCATAAGTTCCTATTGCGAAGAATGGAGAAACTTGAAGCTTTAGTGTGCCAGTCTATGTTCATATGGATATGAACCACAGTGTGAATTTCATGACCAACTCTGACTTTGCTTTACTGCTGTTTTGAAACTGTTATCATTATTAATTAGTTGCAGTCAGTTAAATCTTCTCATAATCTAAAGGGAAAATATATGCCTTTCATTTCTGTAAAATCCACTTCAGTTTTGTTCTGTACCTAATAGTCATGCTCTATTTCATTGAGGTAGTACAGAGCTTTCTTGTTTTAGCAACTAGAAAGGTACTTAGTGCAATTGCACTTGAAATCGCAGTTCAGAGCTGAAGTACCCTTGTGGGTGCTTCCCTGTTTGGATACTGCTTACCAGGAGCTCAGGAACCTGCTGGCCATAGTGTCAGGATGCTTTCTTCTTTTTGTAAGCCATAATATCTGCCATTCACTTTTTCTTTCACCTATGTTAGATACAAATATAACCTCTCAGCCAAGTCCTTATATTCAAATGTTGGATATATTTTGCTCGTTGACATTTTTTCTTAGCTTTCCCCAGTTTTAAGCATATAAACAAAAAGAGCATCAAGTTGAGAAACGACTCCATGGTGGTTCTACTTCATATTAATGCTCTATGTTGTCTTGTCCTCCCAGAAGTCTCAAAGATCAACTTCCAAATGCTGTTCAAGTCATTCTGTTGAAAGGCCACTGATCATCTTACGGCTTATGTGGACTTTGGAGTGGGAGATGAGACTCATAACAAAAATTGCATGCAAACCTTAAAAAATTTCTTTGTAAGAGGCAAATCTACTTGTATTTCAGTCAGCTGTGTTATCTATTCAAAATGTAACTTTTCTGTCTAGCTTAATGAGGTACAAAAAGTTCCATTATCCAAAACGAATTCCAGTTAAAAAGATGCTTTTTATGTTGACAACAGTTCATGACTGTAACAACTTTGTGAGACTGCAGAGGTTTTTTGATCGATTCATGCTGGTGTTTAAATATAGGAGGAAAATACTGTGGCCTGTATTTTAAAAGAATTGAGGCTGGATGATCACAAGGCTTCCTCCTTTTCCTGTTCATTTTGTGTTACTTGATGGTTCACAAATTTTCTGTATGAAATGTTGGTCCCCCAGTTTTCTAATTGATGCCAGCTGATTTCTGAACTATCCTCTTGTTCAGGCTGTCTGTTTAGTGCAGTTGACCCTTTCTAGGGGCTAGCTGAAGTATATTTTGTGGGTTTTTTTCTTTACTAGCTCCTTTAAATGCAAGATATTAAATCTTGGTAGTCTAAACCCCAGGAAACAGATTTGAAGTTAAAGAAGAGTAATATAATTTCCTGATGGTTGTTATGGCATTCATCAGTGTAATCTTTAAAACAAAAAATACCCCCAAAAACAAAACGTCAAACATTCTTTTATAGTGACTCACCTATTTCATATGCTAGTGCAAACATAACCTTCTCAGGAACTTACCAAGCAGCAGCTATTGAATAATCATCTTTATATATATTGCTGGTAATTCAGAGATATGTTGTGATTTTAGATATTGGCAAGAACAAACCTCTCTTTTTAATTGAAGATAATTGGTATTCATTGTAAGGCATTTATACTTAGCTGACTACCTCAGATATTTTTTGTTTTTCACAAATTCTCTTTGGCAAGGGAATCTTCCTGATAATAAGCAGAAAAAACCCCGAATATAGAAACGTTTCAGCAGCATTCTGCTTAGTTAAGGTGTTCTGTGGAGGAGATGGGTTTGTATGATTTCATTATTTCTAACATAGCTGTTCATACTGTTTCCTTGCTACAGAAGTTAATGGTTTATGGACTGCCATGTAATGTGGATAGGAGCCTTTTGACTGTTCAGCTACCCTTGCTGTTGGGTTTGAAATGTGATTTTCTGGCACTGGAACCTTTGATGTCAGGAAGGTTAGATAACTTCTTTGCTTTCTGTCCTTGATGTGGACCATCAGCTTTATTAGCCTTGGAACCTGTGTCAGATAAATACCTTAAGCCTACTGTGAGTTCCGTGTGTTTTATCCTGCTTTTCACAATACCACGTAATGTTGTGCTGTGCTACTCTTCTTAAGCTTTTAGTTCCACACCTGTTTCTTTGTTGAAAAAATAGGCTTCCAGAATGTATAAGTACAATAGAGTTCTCCTTTATATCATTCTCATCTGCGTTAAGAACTTTTTGATATTTCACTTGTAGGACTCTGTTTCCCAACAAAAGTCATGTGACATCAGCAGTGAGGTGCAATAAGAGCTCTCTTAGGATTACTTAAAATAGAATGGAAGACTTTGAGTATATAAGGTTGTGTGGCCTTGAATGTGATTTTTATTTGATATATGAGCTGCGACATAGCTATTGCATGACTGAGATGTGCCTGTAAGCGATGTAGTGTACAGATGGGGTTTCTCTGAAACAAAGCCAACGACTAAATCTGAGTGTGCTCATTTAATGGGTAAAGAATACTTCATAAAACATATGGAAACATTTCTATGTTTTTTCATTAAGAAGACTTCTTACTCCTTATGTGTTTTTTATGATTGTTCATGCTAATGTATCATTTACCTGAATCAAGACTGCGTATGCATCAGTTCACTTTAGTGACATTTGTATAGTGGTATGAATATTTTATTTTAAAATTCACAAAATATACTTTTCTGTTATTCCAGAGCTTTTAATCATTTCAGAGGTGAAATTATCCTTGTCTCAGAACTGTTGGAAAAACCCTCAACATTATGTATTGCAAAACACTTTATTTAGGAAGAATATAAAACAATAGTAATAGGGCTGTTGCACAATCGGATTTGAATTAAATGATTGTTGGGATCCACGGGAATAAAATCTAGAATTATATACATTTGAACAAGAAATGTACACCAAATTTATAAAAGAGGATCTCACTACTCCAAAGTATGGATGCTGAAAATGTGCAGGAACCATAGCAGCCCACAGCTCAGCAAGGGTTTTCTGTGTCGTGCTGTGACAATAGGAGAATTGAGCATCCAAAGCATCTGAACTTCTGTGGTCTGTAATTACTTACAAGAACCCTGTGGAAGAAATATGCGTTATTAATTTTTTTGTCATTTTATAGGAAAAAAATAAAAAATTTCTAGACACTAATTGGTAAATTTTTCTACTCAATTTATTTGCAGGGATTTGAGGTAGAAATTGCAAATACTAAGTTTTTCAGTCCAGCCCACGTATTTGCCACCTGATTTCCCTGATTTGACTGTGCTTTAAATTTGAAACATCCTTTAGCATCTAAGATATTATGAGACGATTTTTTTTTCTACTATGATGTCAAATCCATAGTGGGTATTAACACTAAAATGTATTCAATTAATGTAGTGATGGCATTCATAGCTGCTCTTCAGAAATACTAATTTAGGAAAACAGGGCCCTGATGCTTGAAGTTCCTAGAGAGTAGGTCAAAACAAATAATATTTACCTTAGAAAAGGAGAGTATTAAGTACATTACAAAGCAATGGTTTGTGTTCTCTTTGCAATTGTCATGTCTCATCTATAATGGATCAAGAGTTTTGCTTTGTGCCCCCTCAGACTCATGATTACAGTGGGTTTGAGCCAGATTTTTTTTTTAACTATTTTTTCAGTCTAACCATACCCCTAATGGAAGGCAATAGGGTTCAAGAAATAAACACCTAACACTTGGATCTAGCTCTTACAAAGTCATAGATAGTCTTCTGGAAACTTTTGGCACCTGTGATTCTTCTACAATCTCTTGAAGTGTTTTGGTGCCAGATTTTGATTTGTAGGCATGTTTATAAGGTTAGGAGGGTTTTGAAACCTCATCTGTCCTGTCTTATAAAGGATATGATTTTCTTTTATTTTTAGGATGTAGGACCATACTACTATGTATAGGGGTGGTACTCCTTTGCCCTCCTGACAGCAGCTTTCCCACATGTATAGTCAAGCAGATATGTGAGCAATTTGTTCAGCTTGTAGATCCAGCTGGAAGTTGTTCCTTCTGAGGGTCATTTTTCAGTCATTTTAGCCATTTTTCTGGCTTATAATGTGCCCACATGAGCATGAGAGGCAAATCAAGGCAGAGGGGATGATGGCATTGCCCCAGTGGAGAATGCCTCAAAGCTGAATGAGTTTATAAGGTGGTCTTGGTATCACTCTCTGCAGCAATCTCAAGCTCATATTTTAGTGCATCAGGTTCTTTTACTCTCTGAAAGATGTACAGTCTTGCAGGTTAAGATCATTTCCATTTTTTGTGTGTTGAATATAATTATTAATACTAGCTTCTTATTGTTTCCTCTGGACTTAGGTAAATGGCACAGGATTATTTGTACTTCATCTCTTAGTGCTGAAATCCATATTGTCTCAATGAAAAGGATATAAAAGTTGATGAAGTTTTGCATTCTGCTGTGCTGTAATGTACTTGTAGCGTTGTGTCAAAAATACTTTGTGTATTACTCTGAGAGGTAAAACAGCTGAATATTTTCTTATTAACATCCCTGCATTGAAAATTCACAAAGCAGAGATCTGCAGTCAGTGCATAGGTGGGATTTAATCTCTCGATTTGGAAGGAGGAGCTTTTCGTAATGCAGAATTTTCTATACTGCTACTATTTGGTGGTCATTTCAGAAGATGTCACTACTTAGCCATGGTGAAATTTCTGCACATACGCTGCTGTAAAAATTTCATCTGTTTTTTTTTTTTTTGACCTTAAAGAGAGGGGAAAATATCAACAGTGAAAGGTTGTCATTTTTGGAGATCTAAGAGGAGAAATTGGAAGGAGTGGGCAAAAAAAGTTTTTGATTGTAGGAAGGTACATATGGAGATTGTGTTTGCAGAGGAATCCTGCAGTTGTGAGGAGTTGTGAAGCAAGCCTCTGTACAGCTGCAGGAGTGTGCAGTGCAAAGAAAACTGCTATTCCTATCTAAAACTATTCTAAGCATTAATAATATCAGAACTATTCTACGCATTAATAATATCCATGGTAAAACCCAGTTTAAATATTTTTAGTAAGACCTGCCATGCCTGGAAGTTTGATTAACAAGATGATTTTTGCTTAACAAGAACAGTCCTTCTGGTATAGTATTACTGGAACAGATATGAATTCATCGTATTTACTTTTTGGAGGATGATGGTGGAGTTAGCTTGGTTTCCTCCGTGTTTGTGCGAACAGGCAAGATGCATCTCCTTTAAGTCTCTCAGGCATTTATTTCCTTCTGATTAATTGATTTCAGTGTACAAAAATGTTCTGTACATCAGACTGTATGGCTGTATTTTGTACAGTTTCTTACTCAAATAGGTAAATACATTACCTCATCCCTTAATTGCCCAGCTATGCCACTGATGACCCAATCCTTGCAGCGTAAAGCTGCTGCCGTAGAAGCTTAGCCAAACTCCAGGGACCTCTCTGTAATATGCTGCTGTAGGCAATTCTTAGCGTGTAGAGCCAAATACCTATTTCCCTTGGTTTCATTTCCACTTTCATTTGCTCTGGGATTTTTATTTCCTAAGGAAGATTGACATTTCAGTTGCTTGAATCCATGTGTTTTGTCATCACTGGGTGCAATTAAAGTATCTTTGTTTTCATCTTTGTTTCTTTTTATTTCTCTTGAATGTGTAATATATGTGGGAGCAAAGTAACTGATCAGCAATGCGGCTGAGATGGTTTAGGTGGTGTTCTAAGATACTTATAATTACTTTTTTTTGTTTGCTTTCTAATTTCTCGGTTTATACATTGCAGCAGAAATCTTGTAGACTTCTGCAAATCTTTAGGAATTGTAACAAATGTTCACTTATGTGCAGCTAGAAAACAGCTTAATGAGTTGTAAAACTGTGGTGTTTGTCTAAAAAAACCAGATGAAACCCAAAACATTATCTGTACAAAAGTTGGAGTAATTCTAAATCAGTAGGTTTCTAAAATTGCCACCAGCCTCCATTTTTAACATTAATAACTGTCTTCTGGAGAAACAAAATTTGATCATCAGCAAGATTATTCTTAATCTTTTTTGGCCTTACCCTACATTGATGGTATGCTCAGCAGAAGAAGTAAATGTTGTATATAAGGAATTTTTTTTTTTAAAATCTATGTCTTGTGGGGTTTTTTTATGCATTGCATATAGTTATGTGTGTCCATATCACTATGAACATATTAAGATTCAAATGCCTTTTAAAGAAGTGTTAGGGTAGTATGTGTACGATTAGAGTAGCTTTACTTTGTTAGGAACATTTAAATTTCTTTTTATTAGAATCACTGTTTGGGGTAAATTGTCTTTCACAGATCATGTTAACTTCTCTTTCCTTGGTGTCCTGTTGTAAATATTGCATGTCCTTTGTGTATTTTCTCCTGTTGCAATGCCTTATTTTGCACTGGCAAGATGATCCAAATCTTTCCACCTGTGAATGCAATGGCAGATGTGTCGTTTCCTGTGACAGAATGAGGCCTATTGAAAGTTAGTGTTCAACATCAGTTGCCATTTCATCTAGCTGATCTACGCATCGCTTCTGTGTACTCTGTGAAAAGTTTATTAGTTACTATTTCCTCTAGGAATTAATTTGAACCATATGTCTGATTATTAATTACGCATTCTGGTTGGTGTGTTGAAAAAATTTATTTCCTGTATTTACTGACATTGTCTGAAGTCCTGGGATCTACACTATAAAATATTATGTAATCACTCCAAGTAGTAGCTGCGATGTAAATGGAGAAGCTACACATTAGAGTTTTTTATTTATTCTATGATATAATTGAACGTCAAGATGATTTTCCCCTTGCTCTCTTGCTTATATGCATGTCATTTGAAGTTTCGTTACTGTGGTTCATTATGCCTTTGCAGAGTAGGGGCTTCTTAGCACTGCAAAGGCGATTGCCGTTCCCGTGTGCTATGGCAGCATAATGGAAAGTCCTGAAAGAAGATGTAAGTTAAAGCTTAATTTAACGTTCCTTGTTTGATTCTTGGGTGGAATGTCAGTTAGCTTGACTTACCTTTAATTCTTTGGTGACTTCTCATAAGATATCCTGTTTATCCAGAAGAAATAATTGAGTTCTTCACAGTGAAGGGCCTATTTGTTGATCTCAATTTGCCATCCCATCCTGAGAAGAACCACAGGCTTGCCTCTGGAAGTAATAATTACAAATGAGCAAGAATACTGTTGTTACAGATGCAGTAATTTTAAATTTGTTCCATAAGTAATCATCCTCAGTGCAGAATTAACTTGAATGTGGATAACCCAGATACAGACTAGGGAAGGATTTGATCCTCTCCAAAAGACAATTAGTGCTCTTTCGTGGACCCCCTAGCTCCAATTAATGCAATGCTGGCATATATGAATTTAAAATATGTATATCCATGAAGTGTAGGCTTACATTTTTGTTTGTGGGGAAAGAATCTTATGAGGGGAAATACTGTGTGGTGTGTGTGTTTCTTTCTGGGAAGTGGCTGGAGGCTGTTGAGCGGGAATAGTTAATGTGAGGTCTGTGAAAATGCATGGTGAAGAAGATTCCATGTTAGAATAGAGTGTTCTAGACATGAATGTAATCTTTCTGCAATTGTAGTAGGGTATGCTTGTGCCTATAGGACAAAACTAAGGCAAATGAAATAACAAACATCCTTGTAGTATTTATTATGTTCCAATTTTTCTGCATTATAAAAAGAGGAGATGTTTTCTGTCTGTGACGTGCTAAATATTGAATTAATTTCCAAAGGAATGTCTGCTTTTCATTTTTAAGACGGTATTGTATTTAATGCATTTTAGGCATGTGAAAATGATTATGGAAATGAGGGTATGTGATCTGAACTTCACTGCCACTTGGGTGTGCAGTGTAACTTGTGTTGAAGGCCAGTATTATTCAACACTTCTGCTAATAAGGGCAGTCCTTTGTTAAGCACAATAATCCCATTTTATTTCTCTTTAGGATACTTCTATTTTAATAGATACAGAAATTATATTCTCAATACTGGAAGTTGCATTGAGAGCTTCATTGTTGACTTTTTAATGGTTTTATGTCAGAAAAGTGATTTGTCTAAAAAAGTTTAATTAATATCTTTATTAAGATATTAATTAAATAATATCTTTATTTAATATCTTTATCCCCATATCTTTAATTCCTTATTCCACTCCCCCACCTGCCAGTATCGCAGTTCTAATTTTTCTATCAGCGTTTTTCCAAATATGTCGTAAAGTGTTTCTAAGTAGCAAACAGAAGACAGTAGCTCTTCTGATTTGGATGAGTGGAAGGGCTGTTGCCGTTTGTCTTTTCTCTTACAGATTGTTTTTGATGGTATTTCATTATTACTAATCTCTCACATATAAATCTTCTTACTCTGCTGCTGACTATAACTAGCAAAATTGTGGCATGAGAGTCCCTCTGAAAGAATAGTAGTGCCTTCTTGGGGTGGTGCCATGTAAAAATGACCTGGACTATTGACCATCTCTCAGTTTACTGTTAACTAGTTATACTAACTGGAAAAGTTTATTAGTTAACATTGCTCAGTCATAAATTAACTTGCTAAAATACAGTGTGTGAAGAGCTGCATTTGGGCAGTTTGAAGGACTTAGGAGAATAGAGTTCTTAACTTAAGGCAACAGCTGGTTGGACTGCTAGAAAGAAATTAATTTTCGCCTGTGAGCCTGTCTTGGTTTGAAAAGACAAGAGTCTGCTAAGGAAGGCAGGAGCCTCCCTTGGAAGAGAAAATGCACTCCCCTTCCCTCCGAATTAATATAATTCTGAAATTAAGGAGCTTTTAGGCAATGATATGAGAAAAAAGAATAACAGTTCTTTCTTAATATAAACAACCACGGTACCCACTGACAGAGTCAGAATACAACCTGACACCCTCTTCGGAGTGGTGGTAGCAGTCCAGATGAAAATGGTCCTCTGAAGCGCTGATCAGGTAGAAGGAAAGATCCTGATGGTCCAGTGAAAACTCTTGTCCTCTGTATATCCAGGAACAGGAGCTAGCTGTAGTGTCCCAGAGTCCACCTTCTATTCAGGTGGGAATGCTTGGCTCCTCCCCCCTGGGTGGAGCCTCTTACAATGGGATGAGATGACTCATGAGTCATGTGGTGAGTTCTTAATGGCCCATTAGCAGAGATAATGGGCCCCCGGATAGCAGAAGATGGCACACCTCAGGCTGTGGAGATGATGATAGAATAAACCTATTTTTAACCTAGGACAGAGCCCTCTGTCTTAAAGTCCAAGACAAAAATACTAGTTGTCACAGTTTTATTGATGTAAATAAGAGAATATGCAATGTGTTGCTGTATAATGGAGAAATGTAGTTGTCTTTAAGGATTTAATTTAGCTGGGCTTTAACCATAGATTTATAATTAATACGTAAATACTTAGCAGTGCTAGAGAAGTAAATGGAGTTTTAAGATTAATTATCTGTTTGGTTCTTCGAGACTTCAGGATAATAGAGGACAAACAGTGTTTTATTTTGGTAAATAAGCCTCTTCATTTGTCTGTTGAAAAAACTGTACTTGACTGGAGTTACAGCTTTAGAAATGTATTTCACCAAAATATTTGCCAGGATTTTTTTTTTTTTCTCTCAAGAAAGCATGAAAGGAAATCCACATTTTATGGGCATGTTATGTAAGGAAACTACTTATCAATGCACATCTGATACAAGTAGGTAGTATGTACTTTATCCCCTTTTCCTCACAGAAATATTTTCCCTGGATCTTTGAGTAAGGAACATGAAGTTAGAACTTCATTTTAATGTGGAAACAAAAAGAATATGTAGTTTATTTATCAAGTTATTTTGCCTTAAATAGTATTATAAAATACAAAACAGTGGTCGTCGCTTACTGATTCAATTAGCAGTAGATGTAAGAGGTACAATTTACTACCAAAAAAAAGTAAAATCTCAAAGATTAAGCTGTTGTGTAGTTTCCAAGCAAGTAATACAGGACACATTTAAAAAACATAAGAAATAGTTTAATTTCATTAACTGTGGTCTAATATGTTGTGCATCCCACTCTTGGTAAACCACAGCGGCATTTACTGGCTATTGCTTCAAAGCACTACTGGTTTTCATCCCTTTCATTGGCCAAATGTGTCATAAGAGCATTAGCTGAAGTCTGGAAAACAGTTCTCATGGATTTTGCTTTAATGATAAATCTAGCATATAGTACACTTGCTGATATAATCAAGTGAATGGAATTTCCAAAATCTTGACTTAATGTCTTTTAAGTATGAAGCAATAATGTTTTTATGAAGTAGCTTTTAAATGGCATTTGTTGAAGTGGAGAGCAGCTGGATTAGAAGGGTCTGTTTCTAACTGCAATCAGCAATGATCATAGTATCATATTACAGTCACCCTATAAAATAGCTTGTATTTTAAGAAAAATGGGGGGGGAAAAAAGGGAAGGTAGGAATGGAGAGAAAAGCAAGCATGGTCTGTGTGATGCCCAGAGGGGTCTGGAATTGGTTACAGTTGGGTAATGTTGCTTCAGCTGTTTGGACAATAGTAGTATCGTTCTCAATATAGGAAGTTCTTTATCAATTATTAGGTTTTTAAAATGTTTTGGAGATACAGTCGATATTCATTTCTCAAGCGTTTTAATATGTAGGGTGGCTTTTCAATTCTAATGTTTACCAGGATAAAATTTAACTAAAATAATGACCATAATTATAGAACCTTTTGCACTTCTTCCCTGTGTTTCTCTGTAATACAGAGTCTTTTTTACTTCTTTTGCATTTGTATCCATTTGTGTAAATGGAATGTATCTCTTCACAGTCCATCTTTTTCAGGCTTTTCGAACAGGGAAAATACTTTCTTTCGTTTCTTAGAGGACACTAAATGTGTTAGTGATGGTGTGTTCTAAAATTTGTCACTGCTGAGTCTCAAACTTTAATTTAGGAAACCATTGTATCCTTCCAGTAATTGTTTATCATTCTCTTCTTTAATGTGTAGCATCAACGAATTAACTGCAAGAATTTTCTGTTGTTGCTGTTTCAGTAATAGCTTGTATTTTTCCTACAGTAGGCAAGGTGTATCTACTTCACTAAATTATCAAGGTCTGCAGGCTTAACATTGCGCAGGAATGTCTTGCATAATAAATGCATAAAAAGTTTGGAGACATGAAATGCTCTTACTCAGCAGTGCTGTTGATCAATATTCTTGAATACTTCCCAAGCAGGGCTCTTCTATACTTAAATTTTTAATAATTTAATTTTTTAAAATGGCATGCTATCTGCAGCAAAAAATGAATTTCAAAAATGACTTTATTTCCTTAGATTTTTGGGGTTTTGTTTCTAAAGGGTTTGACACGGTCTTAGGCAGGATCTGATTAAGATATACATTATACAACTGTACATAAAATGCCAGCCAACCAAAGCAGGCAAATTTTTGAATATGAGTTTTAAATTAAAAGACAACAGAAGTATAGATGACTTGATTGTGGAGAAAGTCTAGACATGGTTTGACTTGTGCAAGCAAAAATAATATAGTCATCCCTGCCATGTAGCTGTATAGACACATCCTTCATCATAAGAACTGTTTCCCTATCCATTAGTTCAAATAAGTTCATTTTTCTTCCTGGAAAAGACCTCTTGTTGAAAGTGCTTTGCTTGCCTGGGGTCTCTAGACAAAGATGAGGGTTTATGGCTTGATTTAGTCATACTGGGATGCAGTTCTTCGGGAACAGTCTAAGCGAAATTTGCATCATGATGTGCTTAGATCTTTAAATTTATTTTTTTTAATTGGAATGGTTTATCTCGGAGGGCTCAGACCACATTCAAATCCATCCATACAACAAGGCGAAGCCAAGTTCCACATTTAGTCTGCTCAGGGAAGTAGTTTCTGGTGTTCTGCTGACTTTTATGGACTTCCCCTTTTGCAGGGCCCTACCACTATGACAGTGTTCAGGGCTCTCCTTCCTTGACTTCTATCTCTTACTGGGACATTTCACCCCTCACCAATTCCCTTGTCCTTCTCCTTGCTCTCTTTCCCTCTTAAATTTATAATCTCTTATAATTCACTGCATAATATTAGTACTTAAAACTGCTAATTCCTCTTCTAAAATTATTCTGTAACATTCACGAAAACACTTCCTTAAAGATGTCCTGAGAAGTCACATATCTGGAAAGGCACAATTTTGCTTTATGGGCATCACATTATTTTGCTCTATAATATTGTAGTCATCTTTAGCTGTTTTTCAAGAAAGATATTTTAGGTTTTTTTATCTGAAGTAGGGCCAATTGATTCCTTGGAAGTTCCTATTAAGATTGTAGGTCATTTTAATAAAGCAATTATTGTTCTTTTGAGTGTAGTTTTTTCATCAGTGGTATAGTATGCCGTTAAATCTTGAAAACTTTACCTACAAACCATCAGTCAGGTTCTGCCATATTCTGTTTATTACTATGTCTTTGCTATGGACTCTGCCTTCAGTCTACCAGATTCATAATTCCATTGTTAAAGCTTTATACGTGTATTTTGTAGGCTGTAGATCCAAGATGGGTGCAAAATACGTATCCCTGAAGTTATAAGTTTTCTGTTTTGATTTGGAAAGATAGTTATTTCAATGAAAAGGAATAATTACCTTTGCCTTTTACATTTATCCTATGTTGGAAGAAAAGGGTTAAGAGTGGAAGAATGGCAAGGAGAATAGTAAATTTGCTCACGTGACCTTGCTGCTAGGTATGCTAAGAATACCAGGGTGGGAAAACTCCATTTCTTATGCCTAGTCCTGTTCATCCTCTGCCTGTTTTGAGAAGTAGAATTCCCGTGTAGAGATAACACACTCTAACAGACATGCCCGAGTCTCCTGCTGGAACAGAATGAGAAAATAAAAGCTCAGAGGTCATAAAAGCTCAGCCTTGTGATAAACTGCACATGCATGAAGCCCTTTGGTATATTGGGGCAGGAAGTAGCCCCTTCTGCTGTCTGCTAGGAAGAGCTGAGCCTAATGGAGCCTGTGTCTCTGTCCGCTGGGATGAGCTGAGCCTAACAGAGCCCGTGTACCTGTGTGTCTCTGTCCACTGGGATGATCTGAGCCTAACAGAGCCCGTGTCCCCATGTCTCTGTCCGCTGGGATGAGCTGAGCCTAACAGAGCCCGTGTCCCCGTGTGTCTCTGTCCTCTGGGATGAGCTGGGCCTAGCAGAGCCCGTGTCCCCATGTGTCTCTGTCCACTGGGATGAGCTGAGCCTAACAGAGCCCGTGTCCCCATGTCTCTGTCCGCTGGGATGAGCTGAGCCTAACAGAGCCCGTGTCCCCGTGTGTCTCTGTCCTCTGGGATGAGCTGGGCCTAGCAGAGCCCGTGTCCCCATGTGTCTCTGTCCACTGGGATGAGCTGAGCCTAACAGAGCCCGTGTCCCCATGTCTCTGTCCGCTGGGATGAGCTGAGTCTAATGCTGCCCGTGTCCCGCTGTGTCTCTGCCACCTGGCATTGTTAGTGAATGAAATAAATCTACTCTTTGCGTTTCAGCTGTGGTTTGGTGGTTGCCGTGGTTACCTGCATGTGTTGATTCATACCCCCTGTATTCTAAATAACCATTTTTTGTTTTGAAGTGTTTCTTTTTGATTTTGTTATGACATGTTTTAGTGGCTTTTATACTGAGTATGGCTGAGTACTGTTCGTCTGAGTCTGGTGCCTTTCCAGCATTTACAACAACCTGTTTGACTTTTAAAAAAACAGCTACCTTTCTACACATGAGGAAATGCCTATGTTGTTGTTAGTTATGTATCAGTAATTATAATGATTAGATCTTATGTTACCATAATATTAACGTAACCTTCATGTACATTTCTGAGCCACCAGTAGTGATATTCCTGGTGGATGACACATGCACAGTCTTGAAATGTCATTAGGTCATATTTAGGGACGTGACCTTTAGGAAGGCCCTTCTCTTCTTTCTTGAAATGGTGCAATTAACTTAATGAAGCAGGGGCAGTTGGGAATGGATTCCTGCTCATAGTGCTCCCAGGTGCTGCCAAAGTCCTGGTCGATGCAAGGAAAAATGTGGTTGTGTTCTCAGTGCCGGTCAATGTCTGCTGTACCGATGTGTCGAATTGGCATCTTCCCTTCAGCACATGACATCTGAAAGAGCTGTTATGAGTGTGTAAACATGTCACCTCAGAAAAGAGAGCAGTTGGCAACGTCTGGTAAATTTTTGTGTTTCCAAACAAACACTAAAGAGAAGCAAGCACAGGTGCCTGCATATTTGAATTCAAAGTTTAATGGATGAAATTCATCTAGGATTAGTCCTGATAGTGTTCATAGTTTCTCATCTTTCCTGTGGCAATTTTTAAATGCCGAAATATATACCATGCAGTGACTGTTAGAATAAATAGGTGGCAAATGGTTTTAAAAATTTTATTCATTTTCTTTCTGATTAATTTTATTCTTGATTTTGACATATGAAGTTTCTTAAAGGAAACTTGCATAAAATTAAGTTTACTGCTTTTTCTGGTTGATTAAAATATTTTTAACATCTGTATGACCACCATGAAATTCTGTGGATGCTGATGTGTTCTAAACAGTACTGAGAGAAAGTAATTTTAGTTGAGTTTTAAAATTTTTTAAAATCAGTTTAAATAAGCAAGTTAATCACAGTAGTGTTCATTCTGCACTTCTCTTTATCAAAGTGTTTTTTAGGAATTCACCTGTCATCTAAGTAGTTACAGCTAAAAAGAAATAAAAAAATCCTATGTAGCTATAGTAAATGTGACAAAGCATAATATATAACTAGTAAGAAACTTTGATATACTAACTATAATTGATTCCAGCGATTTGTCTGTTAAAGCCAATGCAAATAATTGTAACATCTGTCAAAAACCAACCACTAGCATGAAAACCTTTTAACATTTTGCACTTAATAAACTATTTTATACATAAACTACCTTATTGTTTATATTAAAAACTAAAAAATATTCAGTCTGTTCCAGCCATTCTAACAAAAACTTTAATAAGTAGACATTGCATAAAAATGACACAATCCAGCAGTTATTTGGTAAGGCCAGCATAATCATAAATTTACCATCCATGCTTTTCCAAAAATACTAACCCATATTGTTCTCTCTGGACCTGTTGCAGGGATGACTAATCCAGCTGCTGAGGTCTCCCTTTATGTGTTTGATGGAACACTTGGCTTGCTAGACTACAGCTGTGTGTTTATGTGCAGTGCACACCTGCAGGGGCCTGACAAATAGCTGTAGTATGCAGAGTATACAAAATTACCCTGGCAGTGCTGCAAATAAGGAAGTTTCTGTTTTGAAGTCCATATGTGTGTGAGCTTGAGATGCCAGCTGGGGTATTTATGTTGCATTGCACAGATGTAAAACTGCCAACTGATTTTATACCAAATAAAGGCTAATCTTTTTATACATACTTGGTGTCAGAGTTATGAAGTGGTACATAAGAATGTTCTCACGACTTAGCTCTTTTAAAATAAAAGCTGACATTAAAAATGCTCGAACGCACAATATGCATAGATGCTAAGGATAAAAACGTGCTGTATTTACTTAGGTATCTGCTGTAGCATGGTATTTTAAAGGTTTTATTATTGCTGATGTATAGTTTTTAGCTGCACATAATCAGGACTTGATTTATTGTATGCATATATGCTATGCTGTATATTCTTTTTTCCAGGAAGTCACTTCAGCTCTGTGGTGAATCCAGTTTATGGGTTCTGAAATGTGAAAGCCCAATTTATATAGCTACTTAACTTGAAAGCTTTGCTTTCCTATTTTCAAATGTGTTTGAGCGCAGTGATAATTTTTCATCAAATATAGTATGTATTTGGAAAACTGTTATCATTGTTAGTAAACCTTGTTTGTGAAGGTACTTTTAAGGGTAATACTTGCTTCCAAATGCTAAAGAAATTAAAATGGAAGCACTAATTTCATTTGCTAAAGCTAACGAATAGCACAGATACGAGTTCTGATAGTTTGATGATTTTAGTCAGTAGCTTGGCTTTTGGTATGAAGTGGTTGTAAACACAACAAGGTGAAATTAATAGTTTGTTTTGGGTACTTAAGTACTGTGTGCTTAATCCTTTTTAAATGCCTAAAATGAAGGCTTAGCCAGGGAGAGAGGGTTAATGTGCAGATGTGAAAGTGGACAACTTTTGTGCTTTTGACTACTCACTGGAAATTCTCTAAGCACTTAGTTACTTTTTTAGGCTTAACACACTTTTCCTTCAATTAATTTTTTTCGCATTACTGTGTGAAGCAATTTTAGTAACATTTTAAATTTGTTGTTTATTCTGGGCTACTAAAACATTTGAAGATGTGCAGGATTGTGCTTTGGCTTACTCTGTCACAATGTATACTTGAAACGCATTTATGCTACGTGTGTAAGAACAAAGGAAATGGGAGCAACGTTGAATTATATCACTATAGAATGTGTCCCAAAGGACTTAGGAATTCATTTTGCTAAATGTAGTGCACAGCTTAGAACTGACTAGCCATCACACACAGCTCACCAGGCTGGTGGAGTTTTTTTAAAGCAAAAGAATTTCATACACATGCACATATGCATGCACATGCTCACCCTGAGAGAGCAGTCTTGGGCTTCTTGTGCTTAAAATGAACATCTGCAAGTATCCCCCAGAAGCTCAGACATTATCCAGGTTCACATGGTTTAGAAATAGAGTTTTGATGACTGAATTTTAGAGCAGAAACCTCAGGCATTACTATTAGTTAGCTGAAGAGTTGAGCTGTACCCCCATAGTACTGCTAAGGCATGTCCTCTTGGCTAACATAGTAAGTGTGCCTGTGAGATGCTCAGACTAGCATTAGCTGCTGAGAACTAGTCTGTAGAGCAGAGAGGGCTGGGAAACAACACACAGTGCCAGATCTCAGTGAAAAATGGAAACATTTCAAAGGAAGTTACTTCTGCTAGATGAGTATAGGAAGTCTTAATTGTTGTTATATCCTCTATTTAGGAGGTATATTCAAGACCAAAAGAGCAGAATTCTGTTGGTGTGTGAAGAAATATGTTGCAAAGATGGTTCAGTTATTTTGTGGCAGGAGCAGCTCTGTTATGGAAGGATATCACTTCAAACAGATTGCCGCCGCTGCAGGTTGCAAACACACAACTGAAGGCTTCTAGTTCTCAGCTCATGCACAGATGTCTTTCAATAAGTTTAGCCAGTAATTTCTTCAAATTGCTCAGTTTATCAGCAGCACATGTCATCAATCCTGGAATGGTTGCTCAAGTCAAACTACAGAATCCTTAGCTTACAGACACAGCTGCAAACAGGTGAACAGGCAGAAAGTAATTTGTGCAGCTTGGTGGCTGTCAGACAAAAGACAGACAATCTGTGTTTAAAACAGATTGCAGGCCTTGCATGAGCCAGACAAAAGGGATTTCTACAACTGCAAATAATTCCAAGGTTAACATATTTTCCTTTCTGCCATTAGGTGATTTGTTAAAATTGGAAACAATGAACATTATAAATCTACACAGAAACTAGAGATAAGATGAAAGAGAAAAACAGATCGCTAAATAAGTTTACATCCTTCTGTTGAAAAGCATACAACTGGTGTTCATATAGCACTCCTTTTTATAAACTAAGCCGAGTTATAATTCCTATAAGGACATCTAATGCAGATTTTAAATTATGCTAAGGGAGTCTAATTGGGAAAAGAAACAGCTTCGTAAAAACAGTAGGTTTGGAGTATTGTTCCTCTGTCTTAAAAATTTGGCTTTTTTTTCTTTTCAAAATCTCCTTTGGTTATCGTTCAAAGATAATGTGAAGATTTAGCGGGATTTAATTTTAACTTTGAAGTCTTCTCTTCTTCAGATATTTTAGTATTGGGTAGATTTATCAAGATTTACTGTACCAAGTACATCAGAGTGAAAATTTGTAGCAAACAAGCTTACTGTAGTGCTAACCTAAGTACAGTAAATTAGAAAATATGCAATTGCCCAATCACAGATATTACCTCACGTGTGTGACTAGAGAATATCTATTCCTTCCACTTCTCATGGGCTCAGTAAACTTGCCTTGACCTCAAAACTTCTGCAGCCTTCCATGAGGTACTAATCAAGCTAATGTAATATAGCCCTTCTTCCTGTTTAGTTCAGTGAGTAAGTACTTACGTGCAATAATATTGATGGGTAATTCTATGCCTAGTTTAAGTTCTGGCAAATTTATTTTCCATGTTACTTAAAAGTTACCAGCAGAGAGAGATTGTGGGTGGAAGAATATGCAAAAAGTAACTGTCTACTCTAAAGTAGCATCTGCTTTTGTGATGATTTGATTCTGTGCATAGGGGATAAATCATTCTGCTTTGAAATACATGGAAATCAATGTGCTTTGTTTGTAATATAGTGATACATATTATGATGAATTCATGAATACAATGGATAATCGTGCAAAAGTGTTTGCAAAACTTACTTAGGTTGTCCAATCAAAAGCCACTGTTGTTTTCTTAATGAAAAAATTAAAATATGTTCTTTTCCGTACAATCATGCCTAGATTTCATGCCTAGATTGAATCCAGCACAAGTATTGTCAGAATTGAAGACTACTGTTGTTCGGCTATTTTAGGTTCATACTATTATTAAAATACAGCAATAAATTCTGCAGGGAAACCTAATGCTGAGGCTGAGTTGAAAAATTCTTTAAATTTGTCAGCTATAAAGATGTCACAAGCATGTGCTTAATAAGCTATAGCATGGAAGTACCCATTTTCATGTTTTTTGACAAAATGCAAATTCCAAGATAAAATTATGTCTTTGATATATGCTATGTTACAGGACTCATTGCATTTGGATTTTCTATTTTTTCTATCTTAATGAAGAGTAAGGTTTTTAACATTTCAAAAATTAGTCACGTTAATGGAGATTTTCTATTCTTTGGCCAGGAAAGATTATATGCTAGGTTCTTTCTTTGTAATGCTGACAGCACGTGTATTGCTTGTTGGTTGTGCAGGGTGCATGCTGCAGATTGCAGCCTGGCATTGCTGTGGTCTTCCATGCATGGGCTTCATGTATTCACTGTAAAGGTGAGATCATCATCTTTAAAGGATGGTTTTAATTTGTGTTGGTGAATCAAGTGGATACTGTATTTAAGGAAGGGGAAAAAAGTGTATTCGTGCAGGTTGCTGTCTGCAGTCCAAATTGCTGATCAGAGAGTCTTTATACACATTGGTAATGTGCTGTGCAATATAAGCTGAAATATATTCCACAAGGGAGGAAAACGGAATAGGTTACATACGCTGTTCCTAAGTGCAATGAATATAAAACTCCATTACTCACTTTAAGCAGGTGCTTTTTATATGAGGCTTTAAAGAAATATAAAACTGCTGGTGAAATGATTGGTTTGTACAGACACGACTTAACTTCCAGTACTTTGACCAGATAAAGAGGCTAAAAATATTTCTACAAACATTTCTTTAATGATTTCAAGGATTAAAGGTTAATATCCTCCTAGTGTAAGAAACTGCCATTCCAGACACTAAATGTACTGTTTTCTTTAAGTCCTCAGGAGCTGCATACACTATTTAAAAGAAAATACAAACGTGTTTGTTAAACTTAGAACATTGTGTTTTTAAGTTGATATCCTAAACAGTCTATGTTAAATTGTTGGAAGGAGTACAGTGATATAAAGAAATGCAGTGTGATATAGAAAATTGTAATGAAGAATGATACTCCAGTTAGAAACTAAACTCACCTTTAATGAAAGTGAAATCTTGTCATCTATGTGCATGGAAAACCACATATAAAAGGGTAACTTCAGACCTTTTATTTAAAGCAGCATATGCCCTCTGAGAAGGAGAATCATGGGAAGATTGTTCATGATAATACTGATTTTTAATATTTCCATTTAATTTCTATCATATTTTACTTATCCACCCTGTGTGAATTACTGTTTTCCTGCCATTTCCTACTCCTTTACAGTCAGTGATTGTAGCCGCAATCTCTGTAGTCCATCTTTTAATCATGTGACTGTGGGCTTTCTTCATGTCCCAGCTGAGGGATGTTAACATTCTCTTTTGCTTGTCTGCCATGCCTAGCAACTCAGGAAATTAACTGTTAATGATTACACCTTAGATGTTCTTTATTTTTGATAATACTGTTACTGAACACATCTGGCCTCCTTTTGAATTTTTATGAACCTTTGCAGTTTCTTTGCTGCTTGAAGGATTACTATGTCCATCCTCTAGAATCCTCATCTTGTTTACCTTTTTACTGGTCCATAACTGTGCTGTCCTGTATGCAATTAGCTCCAACTGACCCTTTGAGGGATTTCAGGCACTGGATATTGTGTTTGACAGCAAACAAGTGACCGAGTGTCATGTGTGTTTCAGGGAAGCTCACAACCGTGTGTAGGTCCAGGTGATGCCTGGCACTTACTGTCTTTTGCATAGTAGGTATGTTACAGGGCACTATAAGGTTTGCATCTGTTCTGGTGAAGGAGGCTTTTTAAAGACAATACAAACTCATAGGAAATGTTTATTAGTTCTGTAATTGCCAAATAGTTTATTTGAGTAGATGTGCCTTAGAGAAAGGTGCTCCATAGGCGCAACAGAAGGTGATACGGTCTGAGATGAGTTCTGGTTTGTCTGAGAATTTGTTCTTTTTTCCTACAATTTGCTGTCCTAGAAGGTTTTCCTTTAGTTGTTCCCCAGCTTTTTACTAAAAGAAGAGTTGTCAAATGCAGACTGTAAGCCAGTGTCTAAGAGAAATTGCACTTTTTGCTTGGTGTGTTTGAAGATGAGCCCTTTGAGCTAGTACTGGATTGAACTTGAACTAGAATAGATAGAAAATGCATTTCAGAGTTTTTGAGATCCTATTAGCATTTATTAATGAGTGGAAGTGTTTTCATATATTTTACATGTTGATATTTGGCATGAGCTATTATTATCCTCAGATACAGCAAAACTACTGTATTTGAAATGGATTGAAGGGTTGTACAACTGACATGGAAGCAACCAATTGCAAGTGCATGGCTTCCAACCAAAGGGCATGTTACCAAGGATGGAAGCTGTGAGCTCTTTCTCCATCTATCTGTGTTCATCTTTTTCAGGATCTTGCTGCAAATACTTTACTGTGCAAGTTTCTCAAGTTCTTATTTACCTCTATCCTGGAAGCATTTGTATCCGTATCACTTTTAGCATTTGTCTGCTGAAAACACATAGGTATGAGGATTGATAGGACATGCTTTTCTAGAGTTAAAATCCAGATTTTTATAGGATTTTTTGCATTTCCTTGGAAGACAAAAGTTATTTTAATGCATCAACTTTGGCTTCTACCATTGGTCTCAAATGATACAGAATATCTGAAATACAACTGTTGAATTGGGCAGAAAGGAAAATCAGTCCTTTTCTTTTTGAACCTCTGTTTACAATGGCAGGAAGAGTAGCGCTAAAGCTGCTTTAATCCTGTGTCCTGACCAGTGTCATATTGCCAAATCCAAAACAATGGCTTCAATTAGGTATGCTTATGATTGGCAATGCCTAAATAGCTGGAATGTTAGCAATAATGAGGTTAATAACAATAAACTGCCCAAAACTACACTTTTCACAGCAAGGTTTTAGGTTTTAGTATTTATGGTACTGTTCATGTTTAAAGATGGAAAATGAAATTCCTTTTCTAAGCGTTGGCTGTTTAGATCAAAAAGATCTGCAGTCCAGCAGAGAGCAGGAGAAGTCTGGTGATGTGAGATGAGGTCAAGGTTGCTCGTGGCAGAGGGGTCTGTGATTGTCTGCGTTGCCCAGGCCTGGCCTTCTGTCACATGTGGCATGCCAGGGGACAGCTGCTTGCCACTCCATAGCCCCACCTTGGCTCACAGGTCTCCTACTCATTGTCTGAGCTGCCCTGGTTTTTCCCTACAGTTACTGAGGTAGAGCTGATCCCACCTTGTTCCCCTGCTCTCACAGCACTCAGGCCCTGCTTTGTGCCTCTGCCAACTCCAGTACAGTTTGTTGTGGCAGATTTCTCTCACAGAGCGATTGCTTCTAGTGAGATTCCCATCTTCCCCCCGACATTTTCGATCCTGAAAAAACTTAGTAAATACTACATAGTAGTAGTTTAAATAAGTATTACTAATCGTACGTGAAGCTTAGCAGTCAGTGTGCAACGCTTGCAAATTGTTGTCCAGCTGTGCTCCAGCACCATTGCAGGTGGAAACAGCACACTGGGAGTTACGGTAGGTCTATAAGGGAATGTTTCTACTACTAGAAGGGAAGCGTGGTTAAAATTTTCACCCTTATCTTCGCTAACATCACCTCCAGCTGCAGTGTAAAAAGCACCTGGAGGAGGGTGTTTGGTCATCCGATTACTTCTTTTGGTGAACTTGGCAGTGTTAAGTTTGCAGTTGGACTTGATGATGTTAAAGGTCTTATCCAGTGTAAATGGTTTAGAGATTCTGTGCATTTCAGTGGTAGCTGTTTAGTTCTTCTATGAGCATTCCAGATTAAAACCACATTTTACCTTACTGGATAATCACTTAAAACAGATTATCGATAAGGAATATTTAAAGGTGCTTTTTACCTAGAATGCCCTAAACATATCATTCCAAATGTTCTATGTTTTCTTCAATACTGGTTTTCAGTTTTTTGAACCACAGGTTTCTTATTTACCTCTCCATTTAAAGCAGGATTTTAGAACAATCAAGAAGCTTTTGGGTTAGGGCAAATGGGGACTTGTGGGAAGGCCATTGTATGGGGAATCTTGAAACAGGAATGTAGCAACAGGATTTTGCCTTTTTTAAGTTACTCTCCCTGTAGGGGAAGTGCTGCTATTCTTTAGCAAGCTAGGAAATATTTTGCAATATGTAAATCTTTGTTTTTAATGACGGTCCTGCATCTTGTTTAGTATTTAGGCAATGGAGAAACCTTACTTAGTTTACAGGCAGTTTAAGGATTTAAGTGATTAGAGAGATTTTAACACGTGCTTTTTGTAGCTTAATGTTCTGATGAAGAGAATGATTGATACTTATGTTGGTAAGTATTTTATCATTGTTGCCCAAGAACAAAGCAGCTTGACCTTCTTTAAGGAGTATTTTAGTCTGCCACTAAATTTCACCCTTTCATGCATTTACTTTTTCTTTTAGAAAAAGAGAAAATAAAGGCAGAACTATTTTTTAGGACAGGGTTCTCTTAGGTGTGGAGCTCTGGTACAGAAGCTCAAAATAGTAGAAGATCTGGCCAGTTCACAATACATTTAAGGCAAGACAAGTCTACCATAATCCTGTTGTTAGTACCTTGTTAAGTCTTGGGAGTGGGTGGGGATGAAACAATGATTTCTTAGAATATTGATATATAAACTAAAAACTGGTTGACACAGTTATATGAAAATAAATAACTATAATAATCAGAACAGAAACTGTGATGTTAAATAAAGTTGAATTAGAAGAAACACCCAAACAATCGTTGTGTGACAGTTCCTTAAAATAAGTTGCCTGAATTACTGTTTAGAAGAAGAAAGAAAATAGTAGCCTGTGAGTATGTACATTAGGGTTGCAAAATATGGTCTATAGACTATGTTGACAGATTAAAAAGATGCAATTGTGAACACAGTAAAGGTGCTTGAGATGTACTTCATTGCAAAGATTCAATTTTAGTACAGAAAATCCCCGGTGAATACTTATACCCCAGCTTCTACATTTTAGGAAAACCTCTCTTTTTCTCTGTTTTTCCAGTTTAAAAAAGGAAGGGGGGTGGGGGGTGATGGAGGAGGGAACCCCAAACACAACACCCCAGTGTTTTCAGGTGATGTGTGTGAGGAAGCAGAATGATTGAAAGAGATGTTGAAGTTCCTATGTTGCTGCTGTATTATTGCAAAGAAGAACGTGAAAGCTTTATGCTCTCCCAATGCTTTGAACGTGAGAAGTGGGACTGGTGCCAGTTGGAGCTGGTCTTTGTGGCTTCTATTATCTTCTTTCTGGAAGGAGGAAGGAATTAAGTTTGGTTTTAGCTTGGAGTTCCTCAGAAGCACCATCTCTCTAACCAAATCCAACACTGACTTTCAGAAGCTCTCACTGAGCCCTGCCTAAGCAGAGACTGAACACAGATGAGTATCTCTCAGGAAAGAAATGAGGTTTCTCTTATGCTTCAATTTGTTTACTAGCTTTTCTGTGTTAGTCATGTGAAACCTAAATATATGTTTCTCTGAAAATAATTTGACATTTTTTGTCATGATTCCAGTAAGACTTATGCCTCAATGTTATTTCATTTAGTTAATAGCTCCTTACTTTTATTCATGGATTGATCTTTTTAGTGTTTGAAATAATTTTGACAAGTATGTAACAGTCTTTTACTATATCATTTTGCCAAACCATAGTTTTTTGGTACTTAATGCTTTAAATATTGAAATTTTTCCTTCTGAGGCCACAGACTAAATGTGGGGACAATTCATGTGGAGCTGCTTCTACAAGTTTGTCATGCCTTACTTATTTCCTATTCCGTATTTTGCAGTTCTTTTATGATCTTTCTAAAGAATTATTGTATTTCAGAGATTTGGCAGAACACAGTCCTGACCGTTGTCCTCAGAATCAGTAAAATACCGTTTTTGCTCATTTTTTGTCCTTATTATTGATCAGTTTAGATTTTGCTTCTTGGTTTGCCAGTAATCATTGCAAATTCACCTTATCACAAATGAGTTGGTAAAAGACATTCATTGGTAAAATCACAAATTAGGGAGTGTTTTTAAACCAGGCTTAAATTAAATGGGTGCTTAGATTTTTAGGCTTGTTAGCAGAAATCCTGAGCTGATCTATAAAGAAATAGTTGTGACCTGCCTTTAGGTATTTGTTTTCCCGCTGCTTGCCCATGGAGTGACACTGAATGCAGGAACTTGAGGCAAGCTGTGTGGTTGGCTTATGTATGTGGAACAGATCAAAGCTATACCCAGAAAGTTGGAGGGAGGATGTGAATACCTGTTTCAAAGTGTGGGAAAACCTTTCTTGATGGCACAATAGTTCTGTACATGTGTCTGGAACACAATGGCTCTTCAGGCTTGGAGTTATAATTAAAGTGAGTTAGTGTGTGCAAGGTGTAAGTTGTCAAAGTGTAGTAGATTTTGAGTTAGAAAACCTTTCTGCCTTTTTTTTGGTCTCTACCATGTGGAAAGAGCAGCTTTTTAAGTCTTCGGTGATGAGATGCATTCTATGTGTCTGAATCAAGTGAAACAGGCTATGCTTGATCACCAAGTATACACATGCCTACGTTTTGGGAAGGAAACGCTGGATTTTTACTGCAAATCATTCTACAATGGCAAAGATGTTTAGAGGAAAAAATCACACATCTAGAAAATTTTTCTGGAAGGAGCCATAAGTTATATTTGATGGAGACTGGCATATGTATCTCTTTCTCCATAAAATCTTTGATTCCCCTGTTCTTGGTGAAAATAAATTAACTGAAGAAAAAGTGATTTATACTGAAGAAAACATGTTGCCCTAATTTGACTCCAGTGAGCAACAAAGTCAAGTAAATCAGAGTGGTGCTTTTGCAAGTGTGATTACAGAAGAATGAGTACAGCACAAGTTCTCCTCTCGTCTTGCACCATGGAAATAAGCCTTTCTCATACTTCATTTGCAGGATGTTGAATTTGCATAATGTTTGTTGTTGGTAATGATAGATTTGGTTTTCCTAGTTTCTGTTCAAATTCATGTTCAAAGTCTTAATTAAAATGTTGTTAAATTAAAATTAAAATACAAAATTTGAGTTAGTACATGGAGGCATGGAGCATTTCTCAATTAGGAGTTTGAACATCTTAATGCTTAATCAATCCCTTAAAACACTACTTAGAAAAAGGTCATAAACATTTAGGGGAGGGAAGGAAGCTCTAGTTTTTGCTTGTTTAAACATTTGTTTGCTGAAAGAGGTATTTAAGGAGTATTTTAGTTATGTGAACAGATGTTGAGACTTTGATTTTATAATATTATCATGATGAAAGAAATAAGGGAGACAGTTTGGGAGGAACTAAAGTTACGGGGATGGAAACTACAGATAGAGGTGTATGAAGGAAACAAGGCTTCTTCTCTGTAGAGCAGCTTGCCGATTTGACAAGTTTATGAGAGATGGTTCATAATTTCCAGAAATTTTCAGAGACTGAAGAAAATGGGCTCCTATATTAAACCAATTCATTAGAAATGTTTCTCTAAAAGTCTCTGATGTTTCTGTGCCTTGAAAAAGATCTGTAACTTGGCAAGGGTAATCACTGTAGGTTTAGGTGATTTTTGTCTTTGTGATGAAAGTCTAGTTAGACGTTCTAAGTTTCTTATTATATTCCCTGTATAGGATTTCACTAATTAATAGATTGTTTTTTTGAGTATCCGTCAGTCCAGAGCTGCGAAACCTGAGAGAAATTTTTTTCTGGCAACTTCTTGGTTACTGTAGTGTGCCATGGTTATCAGGTCTTGAAGCTGAAAGCGCGTTGCCATTTGACTTCAAAGCAATGTAGAAAAGGAAGGGCATGAGTATGCTATGTTTTCCTAATACTTTTCTATTTTCTTTTCAAATAGTTGAAAACAATGAATGAAGTGTTTACCCTATCCCTGTAACAGAAAAAAATAGCCTATTACTGCTACCAGTTACTTTTTCGTATGCATTAAAATATAATTATTAGTTACATATGATGTTGTATTAAGGGTTTGTGGATTTCTTTAAGGCCAAACAGTTAAGCTTTCCTGGCTTCCCATCATGATCCTTAACTGCTGGCTGGGTGAAAAGCAGTTCATTGGCTCGTTTGAGCAATGCTTTGCCGAGTGTCATGAATATGATGACTGGTCAGTTAAGAGGACATGTTTTCATGAAGGTTGTAAAAAAAATGTGTCTTGGATAATGCTGTTGTACCTTGCTGAAATTCATTAAGTCCGGAAGTTACTTGTTGTGGGACGAGGGGTAAACAGGAACAAATAGAGAGCATGATCGCACTAGACTTGGTTCCTTTTTTCAAATAGGATACTAAAATTAAAATGTAAGTTATGCATGTAAGTAACATGGACAGTTTTAGTCTCAATGTAAAGAAGTTGTCCAGGGTAATGCATCTAAAAGTGAACTCCATTATGGAAATTATTTAGTTTTAAAAGTACTTAGTCTTCCATAGTGAAGTGAAAGAAATGTATTGGACATCATACCTTGTATTTTGATTCTTAAAAGAGTTGCTGAAAAATGAAAACACAAAGAAATTACCAGGTTCAAGAGGGCTTAAAAGGCAGGGGTCATATTGTGACCTCGGCTTGGTTTGCTTTAACTGTAATATTGGCTGCTACTAACAGTATTTAATAATCTTTGTTTTGGAATTGGCAGAAGATGGAGAAAATAATTTTTTCTTTCTTTTTTTTTTTTTTTTTCATTTGAATGCAAAAATGGCCTCTATTTTTCACAGATTTATAGGAACTATGAGGAGGCAGAAATGCCTACAGATGTCCTAGTTTCTTTTTACAAATTCATGCATTGTGTCAGATATCATGCCTTAGATCAAAGGGGATTTTCAGCTTTAAAAGAGGCTTACCCTGGACAAAAATGGGAATGAGGGTCTATTCACAAGACAAACTGGTAGCTGGTCTTTCAGGCTGAGAACTGATGGAGTGTTGTAATGGCAGGCACACAAATTAGTTTCAGTGAGCATTCTTTGAGTCTGAAGCCTTTCTGAGTCACAAATTAGGAAAAGTCTGAACATACCTCAAAGACAGTAGACAGGTTAAATTTTGATAAGAAAATATACCTAGAGTGTGGAGCCTACTTTCACATGGCAGTCTGAGTCACCAGGTGCTGTGTGTCCCTTCATTTGTTGCTTCTTTCTTTCTATTTTGGAAAGTACTTTTTATTCAAAAATTATTTTAATGTCTTACCAGAAAAAAACCTTGAATATATGTCAAGAAGACTGCTTGCTAAATGATTTTATACGCACTACAAAATACTCTTCAATCTTTAGGAACTGGAATAGGCACAGTGAACTTAGCGTAATTACCAAGTTTAGTCTGAAATCTTCTGTTTCCTCTAATTTTTTTTAGGATTTTTTTTCCTTACTAGTAAATATATGTTAAAGATTGTTCTTTGGGTTAAGTCTTTGAGAGATTTTGCAAAAAACCTAATTAATTAATTCTGTAGATAATATATTACATTTCTTTAATGTGTGTAATAATCTTGAAATATGTATGAAAGTACTTTTTTGCCTGATATTCCACAATACTTTCCTTGCATAATTATGGATTTTGGAACAAATTCTGTGTTACATACACGAGGAAATGGTTCCATAATTATACTAATGTTTGCATAATTAACCAGCAGCTTGCCAATTTTAACTGACAAATTCCAAGTTGCTTCTGCATGAGGGGAAAAAAGAACCATAAAAAAGGCAACTTCTGTTAGTTTTTCCTTTCATACTTCTTACAGGTGTTGAAACTATTTATTTCTAATTTGCAAGTGAATTTATGTGTTTTTTTACTGATGGGCAGTGCTGTACAGAATTGGAGGGCTGGCTTCCTCCACCTATGCTCTGGGGCTGTTTTGGGGGGCTGCCCTCAAGCTCTGCCAGCAAATCTCAGTCCTGGCTTGTACGATCCCCTGCTGCTTCTGCCGCAGTTCTAGGCAGCTCTTCAGAAGTGACTGCCAATAGCATTGGCTTCTTCCAAGTGCTGCAGTAGTTTTCTGGTGCTCACAAATGGGGGCTGAGGAAAGACCACCAAAACGTATTTCCACTTGTGACCCAAGGCAAGGTTTGAACTCTGGTTTCCGCTGAAAAACGGCAAGTGTGCTGTTGGCCTTCTGCACTGCTCAGCTGCACGGATTTAGTGCTTTACATAGCTACTGAGTAGAATGTTGTTGTCTAAATAAAAGCTGAAAACACTTAGTCATTTTAAGATCCTGAAATTAAATGGTCATAATAAAACCACGAAGGAGAGTAGTTGACGTGGCACTTATAAAGTGAAAACAAAAGTGTATCTATGTGTATATATGCATATTTATTATTGCAATTTCTAAGTGGTCTTGTGTGTTTTCCTTGCAGTATCTATATGTATTTCATGCATAACTGTTTGTATTAAAAAACCCATATGCAGCGTTCTTTCACTTTCATTTAAAAACTGTGAATCACAACAAAAATGCTGTAAGAACATCTAAGGTAGATAATTAAAATATAATTAAGTTTAAATGCCTTGGTGAAGGAATATAAAAATATTTAAATTCAACAGGCTAGTACATTTGCAGTTTTCTTTTATTAGGTGTGAAATCTAAGAATCCCCTGCCAACTCTTGAGGGCTCAATCCAGAATGTTGAATTGAAGTACTGCGGCACATCATTGGTCAAATGTGCCTCTGGGACCGTGGGATCAATAAAAATTTGTGCCAAAGCCCCAGGTATGTGCAGCTGGACCATGTAAAACTTTATTGCCTGTATAGGAGAATTGGCCTTGCTTTTTACAAGGGGAGTTACTGAAACAAGAATTTACTCATTGTTCCTATGAATCAGAGAGGGGTTTTTGTATTCTGTTTCGGGATTTTTTTGTTATTATTAAGTATGTCATGATGATCCAGTCTTGCCTCAGTATATAGTCAAATATTACACTGAATTAAAAAAAAATAGATTTTTTTTCTACTGAAACAAATGTTAATCTTGAAGCATTCAAGAAATAGGAAAAATACAGAATACTTTCACCCAGCTTTATTCTTAGCATAATTTTGATGTATTCTCTTGATTATTTAATGCCTCATTTTCCATTAATGCTACAAGTATGTACTTTGCTTGTGAAGTTTTTGAGGACTCTGTGATGGTGGTTTTTTTACTTCTTTAATGCAATTTTTCTTGAGGAGCATGCAGGAACTTATCAATGGCTATGATGTCTTTGTGTATAAAAGCAGCAAATGTCAAGAACATTTAAAAAATTGAGTGTCTTTAAATTGAGTTCGTGGTGATGTTTAAATAGATTATTTTGTAAAATTGGGAAGGAAATTACAATTCTAAAGATAATTAATTACTTTATTTGAAATCCTCCTGGGTGTCGTAGCATTTACAGGATAAACATTAAGTACGTTGTTCAATAGTTTATATGACGCTGCTCTTTCTAATTCCTCTTTGAATTCTGTATTCACAATGTTAATTAATAGATGTTCTCTTTGGGCTAGTGAATGTTTGTCTTGAAAATTGTTGTTTGTTACACTAAAAGCTGTAAGGAGTCTAATCTTTATCTTAGGTGATGGTGGAAAAGAGAAGCTGATTCCTTTAATTCAAGGCCCTTCTGACACCAGAGACTTACACAGCAGTAAATGGCTCAATGAGAGTAGAAAGCCAGAATCTCTCTTAGCTCCAGATTTGGTAGCCTTTACAATCCAAATTCCACAGTATATGGACTACTGCCATAATTCTGGTAAGTACAAAACTCTTGTTAAGCTGGTATCACATTACATTTTTCCTATCCAATGTAATTTTCAAAAGAGGAGCTTGATATAAACTGTGCCAAATGTCAAAGTATCTTTTACACACACTGCACACATTATAACTTCAGCTTGCTGTGAGACAAAAGAACGAAAAGCTGCATTTTGATGTATGTCTTCTTCAATATGGAATGCTTCATTAACTTTGGTTGCCTTTTAAAATAATTATATGAAGCTTCTGTAAACTTTAGGCAGGGGGAGGGAGGAGAGGCAGGATCCATGTTGAAAATATTAGTTCTATTGTTTCTTCCTGGTACTGGGTCAGGCTTCTTATATGGAAGTTGACATACTGAATTCTAAATGGTTCATATAAATTTGCAGCATAATTTGTTGTTAAGAATTTGTTTATCATAACATTTGTTAACAATAAAAAATAATTTTAAAAATACTGTAGGGCACACATCCGACCTCATCAAATTTGGCATTGTGGTGGCTTTAAATGAGAAGTCAATAATTTGTGAGAGTTGTTTGGCTGAATTTAAGGGTGTTGTTAACTTTGTGGGCATAAATACTTTTACCTGACATTCTTATGGTTTCTATGGTCTTTAAACAAAACATTGGTCTGTTTTAAGCAACACTGACAATTTTGAAATGTGTCTAGTTAAAAATAACTCACGTAGTTTGTGAAATACACATGGAACTAGGTTTTGCTGTCAGTGTTGTGCTTCTTAAAAACCATGCTTTCATGTTTTTCAAAGCTTATTCTATTGTCATGCTAGGCATGGAACGAAATGTGGAAAAAAACCAATCCAAAAAAGTATCTAGGTTAAGGAAAGCAAAAGAATTAGTTGACCCCAATATCATGAAACACAGAAGTAACTTGAACCCTTCAAGTGTGCTTTTTCTCTCTGTTTTTTTTCTGTGTAATGATTCTTGAATGTCGTTAGTCTGAAAAGTAACAGTGAATTTATTACTGTCATTGCAATTTTTATGTGTCTATGTAAGCAACATTTGATTGTTATGTAGAGTAAATATTTGTAAGCACTGTGCACTCCACCAGTTGTTAGGTTATTTTTTCAGTAATTGTACTTCTATGTTTCTTGGAGAGCATCATGTTGGAAATGTTTACAGCAGTGTTTTTATAACAATTATCTTCAGTTCCTGCTCCTAAAGCATTGCCAAAAAGCAGTTCATGATTCAATAATATCTGAGTTACTCAGATCCGTTTTTAAACAGAAGCTGAAATCTGTTGCACCTGTTGACTCACTTAAATACCTTTTAAACGTTCGTAACAACAATATGTATTACTGTGATTGCATTTCTTGCCTTTTTTGAGGATTTTTTTGGTTTAATTTTCTCATTTTTGTCTTAGTCTATTAATTATATTTTAAAGGCTCTGTGGATACCTGTGCTGTAGATTTACTGCTTTTGTTACGGGTCATAAGGATCCACATGCATTTTTGGTCATCAGTATTAGAGATAGTCCAGTTAGATGGTTGAGAGTCCTTGATGGGTTGTGACAGGAGGTGCTTATGAGAATTAAGGCGCTGACAAATGAAGCTCTGGCCAGACTCACATGCAGGGACTTTGAGAGGCAAAACATTTTTTTGTCCGTGGGACCTGTTTTGTAGATGAATGGACGTACATTAAAAATTTTAAGATTTTAGAGTTGAAAATGTACTGGACACTTCACCAACCCCCTCAGTGTCTCAGGCAGGTTGTAGTGATTCTGTGTTCTCAATGGCAGTCACTAACCTGCATGTTCAGGCTCTTGCTCTGCTCCTCTAGATCTGTAAGGTGGCACCTATGAGGAGTGACAAATGAGAGGAAAAAGCTGACTGAGTAACTAAAGCTTTGGTCTCAGTCAACAGGAAGAATGGCATATTGCAAATGATTTTAATTTTTTTGACATAAATTAAACCAGGAGTAATTAATGTTTCAGTTGTCTCAGGTTCTGTACAAAGGATCAACAAAACAAAAGCCGTTGCTTTCAGATACTTGCTGAAGAAACTGGGGAAATTTAACACAGGAGATATGGCTATCATTTGCATTATAACTGTGAAAATTACATGTAGGGAAAACATGAAATGCTTTGAGAGCATAAAAATGCATTTGCTGTCAGTTGCAGTCACTTATGGGAGTTTAAAAAGCTGTACTGGATAATTTCACAGAAAAAACTTATCCCTTGGGAATAAAAGGGTTTTTTAAAGCTGTACTGTTGGAAGTGATTGTGCAGTACTGAAGTTGTGCTGTTTGTGAAATTTTTCCTAATAATGTTGTATATAATGTTCTGTAGTAGGAATTTGGACTGATTAATTTATTAAATTGAATAGAAAACAACTTGGTCAAAAATCAAAGCAGCTGTTTGGATATAAAATGCTAAGGAGGAGGTTGTGCAAATGGCATGAGCTTCTTGAATAAATCAGGGCATATTTACCCAGAGAACAGGTAGGGGACTGTTCCTCCTGCTCTCCTTGTTGCATCAGCAACTGCCTACTGTCTTGCATCACTTGAATCGTATGATCCAGGGTGGTCAGGATGGCTGTGCAACTTCCTGTATGTGTGTGGCCCTGCAAAGTTTGAGGATGTAGTTGCAATCTAAGGGATAAAGCATTTGACACCAGTATCTTCCTTTTCGCTATTTCACTTGTGCTGTTGAGAGGAAGAGGAAAAAGAATATGGTTCTAGCAGTACCATACTGCATTGAGTACGACCATCAAAGGAAAAAGCTCTGAACTGTACTTTCAAAAAGGGCAGCATTTAAAGCATGTGATGCATGTAGAGTGTGTAACAAGTATAACACAAGTGCATATATATACTGATGATTACCCGTCAGGAGCGTTCTACTGTTTGATGCATGAAGTGTCATTATCACAGTGGAAAACTGATCCACCTATGGCAAAGGAAGTATTTAGGGACAAAGAATGTAAATATGATTTTGTTTAGTCCTTAAATACAAGTCTGAATGCTGTGATTTTAATTTTGGATACTTAGGTTGTATGAAAATCTGCCCCATGTATCTCTATTAATAGTTGTAAAAATGAGTGAATATGCTCCTCACTCTTTAAACTGCAGCATGTAAAATAAATACAAGAGAGGAGATTATTCCATTACCCCAGGGCTTGGGAAGGTCTTCTTACTCTTTCTCTGAAATAACCCTGGCTTTATTAACCCTGGGAGCAAGCTGCAGACCTTGTTTGTTTCACCTGGCCTTTGAGAGAAGAGGGAGATTTCAAAATGAGTGCTGGTGTTAGTGGTTAATTATGAACAGCTGTTGAATAGATGAGGTGAGCTGATTACGCTCTATTTGGTTTGCCATATTGAATAATTGGGAGTGCATGCACAGCCCGTGTATGGACAGCTTTATTACAAATAAATCAAGAGGAACAAAAATAAAAAATACAATTAATAAAGTTTTCTCTGAGATCAGCTTAAATAGTCAATAATGCAGCAGTGAAATAAGGGAGTAAACAAAAGTACTTGTATTAATATCATGCTCATATGTGTTAAATTTATACACCCAGTGGAGCAAAGCAAGAGTGGAAAGGCTTCTCTAATTTGTCAAAGCTGCATAAAGACTGAAGAGCAAACATTCAACCTTATAAAAGTTGGTATTTCTTGTTAAAGTGGTACGTTTCTCAAACTTCCAAAAAGTTTGGAATTTTTTTCCTCTATCAGTATTTTGATTTAGATAAGATCACTTCATTCAACCCCTTCCCACGCCAAAAGGAAAAAATAACTGAAGAAATAATATCTTCAAGTATGAAAAAATTGCCATAGAAGTTGTACCAGCAGGAACATAAAGTTTTTTATTATTGTAAACCATCTGATTTTTATCTGTTAGAACTTAATAGAAAGGAGGTGAGAGATTATAGATATGTTTGGTTTAATGCATATACACCTACATATGCCACTCAACTTCCCCTTTTTTGCAGTTAAAAAAGCATGTCATTGACATATTTTTAAATTTAATTTTGACTGCCTGCGCTAGGGATATTAGTCTGAATTTCGAAGCTGGAACAATTGTATTTTTTAAGTTCTCATCTAATTTAGCTGAGTTCTTGTGGCAGTAAGTAAATAAGTAAAAAAATCCTTGTAAAAGAGAATTCATAGTCTAATTTGAAGTATTTTGGAAAGATTTAACACAATGAATGAATAAAAATGCTTAGTATATTGGAGTAATTAAAGACAATTCGCATTTGTGGTTTGGACATAAATGTGTAAAAATTATACCCATCTATCTTGTTACATTTCCTTTTCTCTCCCTGAGGATTTCACTATGTACTTTATCTGTAATTGTTGCCAGTTTTCTATCAAGTTCCCACTGGGCTTCTGGTGCAAAAAATCTTATCCTCTCGATGACAGAGCTTGCCTGAATGATTTCATGCTCTTAGCATTTTTGTTCACGGGAATTAGGGGGAGAATGTAACTGCAGCTGAACATAGCATCTATTTTTGTAATTTTGAAGTTTAGACTCTGTTATTGGAACTAAATGAAGAGATGCAGGTGTTCCCCAGTTCAAGTCCTTTGGGATTTTTTGATGGTAGATGCTTGAAAAGAAAATGCATGTGTTTCCAGAGTCAAACAGCAGCTGTGGACAAGGATTTATGTTTTTCTCAGAACTTTGGGATTTCAAAATGTTACATTTAATCACATGCACAGAAAGGAGAGCAAATGTTAAAGATGTTACATATAAAACTAGGAGACTGATCTTTTTACCATACCAACTAGTTGTGGGAATAGAGGAACAAAGTGATCTTTAATCTTAATATGCACAATTTCAAAAGGATTATGATAGTTGCCAGGACTCTGGTCTTTTGAGAACTGTGCTCAGGCAGTGCACAGCATTTATATCTTCTTAATTGCTTTTAAAATCTGGTTTATTCTTACATTTTTCCTTGGAAAAATATGAATGTTAGTAGTATGAGTTACTGAAAACACAGTATTCATGTAGGGTTGTTTTGAAGGGTGGATTTAAATTCAGTAAGTATACATTTTTAGAAAAAAATTTTTGGCATCGTCTTGTAGTTTTCAAAATTTGATTTAAAGTAGCAGTTCAACTGCCTGAACTGCAAGGCTATATTTGGAAATTTTCTTTCTGACAGATTTGTGGGCAAAAGTATTTTGTGGTAATGCAATTTCTCCCTGTCTTTCTCTCTGGTGATTTTGCAATTAGTTGGTTGTAGCAAGGAAAATGTCTGACATCTTAAGTTCAGCTGAAATTCAGGCAAGGGCAGCAGGTGGTGGTACTGCTGGGCAGTTCAGGAAGGGAGAATGGTGTGGGGAGGAGCAGGTTGGTAACAGTGGTAAATGCCAAGTTAATTAATACCAAGGAAGAGAAAGCTAAAGCCTCCTTTAACATTCACCAGTTTGTGTGCTCCATCCTCTGCCATTACCCTCACAACCTCAGTATGTTGTGCACTACAACCATGTTAAATATTAAATATTTTTCCAGGCTTGAATCACCACTGCATCTACTGTCTTACAAAGATCCAGCACTTAGTACTTTTTCTAAGAGAGAAGTGAACTTGTCCTCAAGTGCAGTCTGTTCCTCTGCTGGCTGCAATTGTAGATTTCATGTCCATAGGAGTAGCAGCAGGGAGGGACGTACTATACTATGCTAACTAGGTTAAGACTACTTCCAGTGAGTTGCATAAATCTGGCAACTGCCAGTAAGTTCTGGTTATAGAAAGGTAATTGCACAATGCAGGAGTAAGACAGCTTGTTCAACTTTCCCTCAAGTAATTCCGCAAATCCTCTTGGGGAAGAGGTGTTTTCATCTCTCTGCTTATGTTGTGGTCAGTTTCTCTCAGTGTGCCATAAATCCTTCAGCAATACATGTGTTCTAGAACTCTGAGATTGTGACTAAATAGGATTCTGAGTTTTGTAAAATCTTACTTTAAAAATTGATCTTTAAAAAAAGAAAAAAAACCTACACTGTCATGTGAATTGTTAGGAAGTTAGCCTCTGTAGTTAAGTTTCCTGAAAATATTTCTGGTTTTCTTTCAATCCTGACTGAATTTGAGATGCTATGTTCAGCTGCACTGTGGAAGTCGAGTAATATCTTTAGTCAAAGAAGCACTTTTGCCTTTTTCCAATTTTTTTTCTCAATAGAATTGCTTTAGATTAAGAGTTTGGTAATAGGGCAAAATAAGAACAAAGCACAGTGAAGGCAGGGACTCAACTCCAAATGGCAGGAGCATTAGACATTGCACTGGGAGATCTGTTGACTGGGGGAACTGGAAAGCCTGCATCGTGTCTGGATTTCTACATTTTTTGTAAAATCTCATTGTCTGACTTGCTCTTTTCTTTTAACTGAAGATAACAGTGTTCTGCCTGTAGATAATGTAGTTGATCTTGCAGTTCTTAGGATAAGACTTTGAGCTTCAGTATTGGCAATTAAAGATTTGAGCTCTTAGATGGTGGGTAGGAAGAGGTATGCAGGCTTTAAAGTACATAAAGGAAATCTCTCCACCTTCTCTTTAAACAGCTCATAACCTAGAAAATTCTGTAAAAGTAACTAAAAAAAAGTTGTTAAAAAGCCTTTTCTTTTTTAAACTTTTAACTCATTAAATGTGTAGAAGTTAGGGAATGGCAGATTTGAGATTATCTCTGCTACCTTTATTTTGTATGTGTGTGCATGTGTGTTTCATTGGATTTCTGTTCACTTTACAATCTGGCAGTATCAAAGTGTTCCATATGGCCACCAAAGTAATATTTAACACTTCTGTTACTGAAAAAAAAAATATACATATGGGTTCAAATGATAATTTCTGTTTTCATAATGGTAGAGGCTGATGTATCTGTTCTTCCTTTATTTATGGAAATACATTTACCTTTTCTGCCTCTGGCATCTGGAAAAGCATTATTCAGCAACGTGACTAGATACTTATTGTTGATTTGGAGTGTTTTGAAAACATAACAGGTATAGGCTCTCAGCAATTGCTGACACATAGCTTTGGACATTGCAATCTGCTTTTAATTGAGAAAATACATGTTGGCCAGCATATTGGGGTAGTTCCCTCCCATTTTGAAAAAAATGCCATGAGATCTTTAACTTCCATTTGGACACTTCCCAGACATGGGCATAAGGGACTGTAACTGTTTATTTTCAGATAGTGTTTAAACTATTTCCAGGTTTTATAATTGAGTTATATTGCTCTCACTGCCTCTACAGTGATGTAAATGATTCATATAAGATGGCTGCTTTTTTTTTAATGAAATGCTAAATAGATATGACTGAAAATCAGTAGACTCTTGCTGGTAAATTGTAAGTGCATTTTGACTAGGTAAACTTACGTTTTTTTAAAATTTTAGTGACAAATAATTAAATAACATAGCACATTTGATAAAAAACAGTGCTAAATTAAGTATCTTTTTTAATACAGAAAATAT